>VSMD01070101.1:0-29446 GCA_008750895.1 Mirza zaza | reverse complement strand
CCCACCGGCCAACCCCTCGCTCACGCCCTCCAGTGCCGACCCAGGGCAGGCCCAGTGCCCAGGCTCTCCTGCCGCCCACCCAGAGCGCTGCTTCCGCCTCTCTCTCGACTGCAGCGTCCTGGCCCCTAGTGCAGCAGTCTTCAATACACCATTCTTTCCCATTTCTACAAAGCCTGTGGTGCCATTTTTCTTTTAAAATACAGGGCATTGGCTTCTTGGTGTTGCTATTTTCTGTTTCTTTATTTTATATTCTAAACACTGCCGACAACCTGACCAGAATGTACGGATGAGAAAGGTCTGTGCTCTCTTTTCTCCACTCAGTATGTTCTCCCTTTCCTTCTCAAAGCCCCATGCCTCACCGGGCCCTATGATCACAGGCAAAGGCTCTGCTCTGTAACATGGCCTGGCAGCTCCGCCTCCCAGCCTCTCTGTACTGTGACCTCCTAGAGGACATGGACTCCCCTACTCTCTGTCCCAGCCCTGCACAAGAGAGCCACCCCCAACTGCTACCCCCAGCTAGATATCCTCCATTTCTGAGCATCAGGGACAAAGTCCCTGGAGCCTCGGCCCTCCTGACCTACTCACCTTCCAAAAGACGCCACCTCTCAATACTGTCACCTTGGGTTTAAGGTTTCAACATATGAATTTGGTGGCTCAGTGGGAAAATCAGGCTGGGATTGGTGCAGCTGAACATTGAAAGGACAGTCTTGCAAAGACATTGAAATAAAACACCTTTGCTGCTAAAACCCCTGTGCTCTGCCAAGGTGCTGGCGCAGCCCCAAAAGAGAAGTGAAGGGGACCCCACGTGAAAAGCCACCCTGTTCCATTTGAGCTTTAGAGTCTGAGAATGACCTGAGGAGGAGGTCAGGGCACAGGAGGGGAGGAGCAGGCAGGGCACAGGTGAGACCTTGGCACAGACTGATGGGCCCTGGGCAGCCCTGTCACAGCTACAGACTTGGGAGGAGGCAAGGACAGGAGCATGTCCCTCAGGGAGCAGCATCCCAGAGAAGAATGTGCCAGGGAGGGAGTGCTGCTCCCGAGGTCTGGCTGGGAGCCCTGGTTTCCTGGAGAGTCCCAGGGACCAGGACCACTGTGGTAGAGCCTGCGCATCCGCTGCCCAGTGTTCATCCTGCTCCTGCTGGGTACAGAGTGGCTCTTAAGCCTGCCCAGAATTGGTCTGAGGACAGTATTTGCATACAATACCAGGTCATACAGACTAACAACAATCTTTCTGCTGCCTTGGTAGGAGACATTAGGTCTCACAAAACAATATCATGATTCTCTGACCCCGATGGTCCTAGACAGTCGTTCAGCATTGAGCTATCTATTGGCCAAGCAAGGAAGTGTTTGTTCTCTCCCGAGAACCACACGCTACACGTGCACCATTAACTCAGCGAGAGTCTGACAGGTGTTACCCATGAACAACACAATGGAGAAGATGGACACTGTCACCCAGGTGCTCTCCAGTGTCCCTCGTCTGCCAAATGCCTTTGATTTGCTTTCACAGTTAGACCTCAGGTCCTGGGGAGGCTGAGTGAGAACCAGATTCCAAATTCTCCTTGTGTGTACATTGACATTTTAATACTAGTCTCCTTAACTATATGTTCACTGGCATATGTAGACCGGGCTTTCCAGGTGCCTTTTAATATTCCCTTGGTCCAGGTAATTCAGCCTCAGCCAACAGCCCAGGCACCGTAGGGTCCACTGCCTTAGGAGTCTTGGAAGAACCAGAGATTCTTGCTGCCTGGGCTTGGCCAAGGCTGAGCAAGATAGATAAGGGGTCCCTGTGTGGAGCCCTTTTGTAATCCCAGCTTCACACCAAATTTCTCAACTCCACTTGCTGCCAGAGTTGATTAAAGTACCCAATAGAACTGCACTCCAGCCTGGGACACAGAGTAAGGACTTTTCTCTATTAAAAAAAAGGAAAAAAAGTATCCAATAGAAATTAACCCACAAAATTAGGAAATCTTAACCCAAATGGCCCTTAAATAGGGAAGTTTCCTGCTTGTGCCTGGTGGCTCTTGCTACAAGAGACTTGGGACAGAGGACTGCTGTCTGCTCTCCCCAGTCACCCTCCTAGCCTAAGGATCTGTAAGTAACACAAAAATAAGCTTTTACATTGTGATTTGCTTGAAGCCATGCCCACAGTCTGACCCCTGACTGTTAGGCCACCCCAGAGGGACCTGATGTGTGAATCCCCAGCTGGTGCATGTCTGTCTGGGGCTCGGGTGGTACCACCAGTTATGTTAATAGAGAAACTCAAATGAGTTTGCTTCAAAACACATGGGTCCTAATTGACATGTCTAATAAACACTATAATAGCTTCTTAAAACATTCTTTTATTTATATGTATAGTAGATACAATATACGTAGTAGATAAACATATGTATAATAGAAAAGTCTATTCAGGCATTGCTCTGTTTTTAGTCAGATTATTCTTTGCTATTGAGTTGTTTGAGTAACTTATGTATTCTGATATTAACCCATCATCCCATGCATCATTTGCAAATAGTTTTTCTTATTTTCTAGGTGTCTTTCACTCAGTTGATTGTTTCCTTTGCTGTGTGTATGCTTTATAGTTTCATGTAATCACCCTTGTCTGTCTTTCCTTTTGTTGCCTGCTCATTTGGTGTCAGATGTAAAAAAAAAATGCCCAGATCAATGTCAAAATGCTTCATCCTATTGTCCTTCTAGAAGTTTTATGCTTTCAGGTCTCATGTTTAGGTTTTCAATCCATTCTGAGTTAATTGTTGTATATGGTGTGAGATAAAGTCTCATATGTATGAGATAGCAAAACATACATCAGTATAATTAGATATATGCAATCCTTAATTATGACTTGTACCTCAATAGAGTTGGGAGTAATAAACATTTTTTTTAGCCTTAGACCTACTCTTTATCTGTATCTCACTGAGCTCATTTCACCTAAAGCCTGTTGAGCTCTTTGTTCTCTCCACACTGACCCCAGCAGGAGCCTACTCACCTCATAACCTCAAACACACCTTCACGAGGGGGTAATGTCCTTGAACCGTGCAGTGAATCAGCTCTCTAGTCCACTGGAATTCAAGTCTGTCACCAGGGTCTAGACCTAGACAGTAGGAGGGCCTGTGTTGAGAAAGTAAGAGTTCCAGGAGGTTATTGAATTAAAACCCTGTTTATTTTCTTTTGTGAATATTGATAAGTAAATATTTAAGCAGGTGGGAAACAGGAAAAAACAGCAGTGCCCTTATTACCACTATCAGCTCGAACATACTACAGACATTATATTACAGATTCATACCAGAGTGATGGCTGGGAGAACAGAGGAACATCTGAGGGACTTTGAAGGCACAGGCTTTCTTCACCCCATCTAGTGACACGTGCACCTTCTCTGACTGAGAGGGTCAGAGGAGGCTTGTTGATCTCTGTGCCTCCTCCTGAAGCCCTGGAAACAGCTGACTCCTCACTCCACACACTCGCCTCCCGTTCTCCCTGCTCCAGGTGACACTAGCATGAGGACCCTCGCCCTCCTTGCTGCCCTTCTCCTGGTGACCCTCCAGGCCCAGGCTGGGCCACCGCAAGAGAGAGATGAAGAGGCCCAAGCCCAGGAGCTCCCTTGGGCAGAAGACCGGGACAAATCCATTTCTATCACATGGAATAAAAACTCCATTCTTGAAACTCCAGGTGAGAGACACCAACATGGCATAGCTCCAAGGTCTAGAACAGAAGGACAGGAAACAGGCTCTGGAATGAGCTCTGCAAACGTCTATGCCACTTAGGTGACTTTATTTAGCATCTACAGGCCTTGATTTTCTCATTTATAAATTTAACACTAAGATCCAATTAAATTTAAGAGACCTTCTTTCTTCAAGAATTTTGGTTCCAAGATAATCTGAAATGTACTAGTATTAAGATATGGAGCTACCTACTAATTAGGTCTTTGCAGATTTAAAAGAGTAGGCATGGTTATTAAGAGAACTTCTACTCTGTCTATAAAAGAGTTCTTAGAAATTGTAGACTCACCTGGGGTGTGTTTGGATGCATGTGTGATGTGGACAAAAACACAGAAGAGTAAGGACTACTGTAACCCTGCGTGTGACCTGCTCTGCTGTGTGTATTTATTCCTGTTAATGGAGGCTGTTCATATTCCCAGCTGTAATGTAGCCAGCATGTGACTTCTCCAGAATTCTTTCCACCATCACTGCTGACCTGGGCCTCATTTCTGATGCTCTCTCTGTGCCCACATTCCTAGGAAGGCTGGTGAGCTGCAGTTGCAGAAGAGCATTCTGCAATTTGGGAGAACGTCATATTGGTACCTGCTTCCAGGGTAATAATATCTATGCCTTCTGCTGCTCCTGAGCATGGAGAACAGAGAAAAAAAAGTTCATAATTTGCTTGGAGAGATGTACTCCTCTCTCTTGTCCTCAATTTGCTTTCCCCATCCCAAATAAAGACTCTGTTCCAAAATTTCTGTGTTTGCATGTCTGTAATGTCTTGATATGTGTCTGAGTCAAGACACTTTGAAATGCAAGTACCAGAATCTTAAATCACACTTCCCAAACAAGCTATAGTTTTCAATTCTAAGAATTTTGAGAAGGAATGAGGGATTCAGACACCAACTGATATGAGATATCCAATGATGCTGCTAATCTCTGATCTACTTCTCTGTTTTTTCATGGTGATCCATTTAGAGTGGATTCACTCCCAAAGACAACTCATGTGTGTGAGACAAACAATTATTGTCAGAGTGAAGTTTACACAGTGGTAGCATCACTAATCTGAGAAACCACACCCTGTTTCTCCAAGTGTTGGAGCTTTATTGAACAGACCCAGATCACACATCTGCATTTTAAGCCCTGAGGTTGTATCAGCTCCATTGAAGTAACACCTCAGTGTGCAATACTCTTTATCAGTGTTACCCAGCCATATCTATTAAAATCAGAATTTCATATACATCAAGTGAGTCTTCACACACAGAAAATGCACACGAATAATTTGTCAATTGCATTTTGAGACATGCACTCCCTTAGGTTTCCTTAAAAATGCAGAGAACCTGATTCTGCCTGTAATATACAGCTTCCAAGGGGTACCAGGAAAAGCGAGGTGAGGGAGAGCATTTCACCAGGGAACTCAGGGGAACCTGAGTCCCCATTGGTGCCACAGGAGGTGAGGTTCTGACACTATATCCTTGTGCAGGTTGGAGAGTGAAGACAGGAGTCCAGGCTCTGGAAGGAATGGCAACAGGAGCCCTCTTAGATCCTCAGAGCATGTGCTGGGATGGCCAGATCTGTCCCTGCTGCTCTGTCTCCAACTGCCCACCCAACATACACACCACATTTGGGATTTGAGTTCTTCCTGAGTTTGTCTTGCTCTCTTCCAAGAGGACACGCTCACTGCCCACACCTGGGGTCTCCATGGGGCCAGTCTGGCATCTAGGTGGGCTGTGATGTGACTTCTCCTCCTGGGGTCTCGTCTCTTTCTCTCCCCCAGACACTCACTGACCCTTGGACGCTCATCCAGTGTGTTCTGCAAACGGCCTTCCAGGCCCTGAGCACAGATATCCAGTGTCAGCCTCTGCATCTACTCTGCACCCAGCAATTTCAGCTTGTGATTCCACAGCACACGTGTGAAAAAATCTATGACTATTCAAGCCATGGGTACTCTTCTCAATGGTGGTGACTGGTAGATGCCCCAAGGAATCCAACAGTGACAGTAGGAACACACACTTTGCAGAAAAAAGGGGGGGAGGGGAACAGTGGTCAAATGAGAATATTCACTATTCTTAACAAAAAAATATGATGGGACCAGACACTGCTGTGACCACAACCACCAACAAATGTGCAGACCCAGGAGAAGGGAGCATGTGTCCTCTGCGTCCACTCCATGCTGACTCTGAGCAGGTCCCAGCCCCAGACGGAGGGTCTGCCTGTCTGAAGATGAGGCTCAGGGGTCCAGGCAACCTGCTGAGATCCTGCCCAGCTGGGGAAACACAACACAGAGCTGAGGGAGGACAGAGTGGGACTGTGTCTGACAAAGACATGGTTCCAGCTCTTCCACCTTATACATAAGGTGAAGCTCATGCACTGAGATTTGGGGTGTGATGGTCAGGTAGCTTTCTTCGACTTCCCATACCTGCCAAGGACTTAAAGTCATGAGGTCCTTGAACTAACTCTATGGTCCTAACTGTGGCCTGGGCCCAGCTGACCCCATCTCAGGGACAGTTCACCCATCTTCAGGGATCCTGCTAAATTTCTCTTTGTCACTGAAATCCTTCTTGATTTCTCAACTTTCAATTGCAAAAAATTCCCCCTCCATTCCCCTTCTTCAATTTTTATTAACTGTAGAATTTCAAACCGTCTCCACCTTTGGCTTCAAGAGCACTAATTCCACCTCTGTCCCTACTGTAGAGTCCTGGGCCCTATTTCAACAGCCTTTGAAGAATGATTCTTTGCTATTTCTACAACTTCTCTCATGCAATTTTTCTTTTAAAAAAGAAAAGGACTGAAAGGATGAATTACATTGGCATTGAAGGGCATTGGCGTTTTGTTGTTGTTATTATTATTTTCTGTTTGTTTGTTTGATGTTCTAAGCTCTGCTTACAACTTGACCAGAATGTAAGGGTGAGAAAGTGCTCCTTTGCTTTTCTCCATTCTGCATTCTCCCTTTGCTGCCCAAAGCCCCGTGCCTCCCCAGGGCACTTCCGATCACTGGGAAAGGCTCTGCTCTCTAAAACGGAGTGGAAGCTCCCCCGTCAGCCTCCAGGCACTGTGACCTCCTAGAAGAGGACAGGGACCGGCCCTACACTTCTTCCCAGCCCTGCACCCCTAACTCCTGTCTGTTAGAATTCCTCCATCTCTGAGTATCAGGGACAAAGCTCTTGGGCCCTGACCTCACCCACTGTCCTCCCAGCCTCTCACTCATTGTCCCTCCTTCCCTGGGCACCAGCACCAATGGGCAGTTCTCACGGGGCTGAGTCTCAGGGTCCCCTGGGGGCTGCTGTCCAGGCTGCACCCAGAACAGCCACAGTCTGCCCTTCCTGTCCTTGCCTGGTGCACCTTTGCATAAGGTCCTCTGGGACTGGCACATTTGACGTGCACCATGCATGTTAGTTGGAGTCTTTGGATCCAAAGTTCAGAAACCACATAAAGCTGTGTCAACATTGTGACTCCCAATCTGGGAGTTTTAAGCAGGAATTCAGGCTTCAGAAAATGCTTGAGCCAAGGGCTGAAAGGATGAATTACATTGATGACTTCACTTTCTGTTCCCTTTCTTTCTCTTGATTTTACCCCTGTCACTGTCCTTATATGACATCAAGGTTAATGACAGCCACATGCACATGGCCATGATAGTCGATCATTCTGGAGAAAACACCTCCTTCCTTCCCCGTTTCTCCAGCAAACTCCCAGGCCACATGCCCTCCCCTGAACCTGTCCCTTAGGGTGTAGGTTTGCACCACGTCTGGGTCCCCCCCTGCCTGTGCCTCCCCTGGAGGGATTTAAAACCTGAACAGGGCAGAGGTGTCTCCAAGGCGGCCATCTAGTAACCGGTAGCGTGTGCCTCCCCCAGGGAGAAGGACCAGAAGAGTCAGCAGATGCTCACATTTCGAATAGATCATCTAACAGAGAACATGGGGATCACTTGGGAAACCATGGGAAGCACCCCTCAATGTGGGTAAGGAGAGGGTCAAGGCCACTTGCCAGCCAGGGACTGGCTAAGAATGGAGAGAAGCTCACGAACACGGGGAAACAGTCAGAGTGAACACTCCAGGCTCCCACCCTGAGATGGGCTTTTACCGTCTTGGCTACAAGAGCTCCCCCAACCCACGCAGGTCTTGGGCCTAACATGGGGAGCTGCCTAGAGATCGCACAGAGAAGTCACTCCAGACAGGGACCCACATAGCATTCCACAGGCCTCCCAGCCTGCAGCAGCTCGCCCTGGGCACCACTCTGGCATCCCAGATCTTGGGGAACTGCGGGTGCACCTGCAGCCACTGCTCGGCTCTGAGGAGGGACGGAGGAGCCAGGTGCTACCTTGCACTCCTGGGAAAGACCCCACCACCCTGCTGTGAGCTGCTCTTGTGACTGAGACGTGAGCAGACAGCATTTTCCAGTCCCTTTCAGGGCACAGGCCCCAGATACCACTTTGAAAGTTTGACATCACCCTGCGTCCCTCCCTCAGACTGAGTTTGGGCTGGTGCAGGGAAACCAGGCCTCTGGGACAGTGGCCCCCAGCCTGCAGCCAGCTTCTGTGCACCAGTCCCAGGTGAGCAGCACTCCCCACGCTCTCCAGCATTGCAGCCCTCCTGGAAAGGGCCCCCCATGCTGGTCACAGCCCCATGGCACCAGCGTGGGAGTTTGAAGCAGGGCAGGGCGCACCTTTGGGAGGGCTGCAGGCTGCCGCAGCTGAGGAGGATCAGAGGAGCACAAGTTCTCCTGCATGCACCTGGGACAGTTCCCGCCACCCTACTGCGGGCTTCTGTGAGACGGGGCCTCAAGCAGACAGCTCCTCACGAGTGTGGGTGCTCAGCGCAGCCTGGGGGAGCACCTGGGGAGGCTGGAGGAGAACCGGATTCCAAATCCTCCTCTGGGCGTATATTGGCATTTTGATCCTAGTCTCCTTAACTATATGTTCACTGGCATATGTAGACCAGGCTTTCCAGGTGCCTTTTAATATTCCCTTGGTCCAGGTAATTCAGCCTCAACCAACAGCCCAGGCACCGTGGGGTCCACTGCCTTAGGAGTCCTGGAGGAACCAGAGTTTCTTGCTGCCTGGGCTTGGCCAAGGCTGAGCAAGATGGATAAGGGCTCCCTGAGTGGAGCCCCATTGTAACCCCAGCTTCACGCCAAATTTCTCAACTGCCCTGACAGCCAGAGTTCTTTAAAGTACCCAATAGAACTGCACTGCAGCCTAGGATACAGAGAGAGACCCTGTCAAAAAAAAAAAAAAAGGAAGAAGAAAGAACCCAATAGAAAATAACCCCACCAAATTATGAAACCTCATCCCAAAGGACCCTTATATAGGTAAGTCTCATCCTTGTGCATGGTGGCTGTTGCTACAAGACACTTGGACAGAGGACTGCTGTCTGCTCTCTCCAGTCACCCTCCTAGCCTAAGGATCTGTAAGTAACAAGAAAACTTAAACTTTTACGTTGGGATTTCCTCATTGAAGCCATGCCTACAGTCTGCACCCTCACTGTGAGGCCACCCCAGAGGGACCCAGTATGTGAATAGCTGGTGCCACCAACTATGTTAATAGAGAAACTCAAAGTGTTTTGTTCAAAACACACGGGTCCTGCTTGACATGTCTGATAGAGACTGTAATAGCTGCTTAAAACATTCTTTCATTTATATGTATAATACATATAGAATGGCTAGGAAATAAAGATATATATATATCTTTATATATGTGTGTGTGTGTGTGTGTGTGTGTGTGTGTGTGTGATGGAAAGTCTATTCAGGTCCTTGGCCCATTTTTCATTCAGATTATTTGTTCTTTGCTATTTGGTTGTTTGAGTAACATATATTCTGATACTAACATCTTATCCCATGCATGGTTTGCAAATATTTTCTCTGATTTTCTAGGTTGCCTTTTGACTCAGTTGATTGTTTTCTTTGCTGGGCATATACTTAATAGTTTACACAATCACACCAGTCTATTTTTCCTTTTATTGCCTGCTCCTTTGGTGTCATCTTCAAGAAATAATTCTATACATCCCAATGTTAAAAAGTTTTATTTCTATTGTTCTTCTAGAAGTTTTATGCTTTCAGGTCGTATGTTTAGGTCTTTAATCTGTTCTGAGTTGATTGTTGTATATGGTGTGAGATAAAGTTCCAAATGTAAAATATATCAAATCATAAGGTGGTATACATTAGATAAACAAAATTTTTTATTGTCACTCATATATCAATAGAGCTGGAAATAATAAACATATTTTCCATCTTAGACCAATTCTTTACCTATTAATATAACTTACTGAGCTCATTTCACATATTGTCCTCTCTGCACTGGCCCCAGCAAGAGCCTGCTCTCTCTATAACCCTTCGTGGGAATGGTAATGCCCTTGGCCCTGCAGTGAATTAACTCTCTCCTATCCTGGAGTTCAGGTGCAACAACCAGGGCTAAACCTACAGGTAGTAGCAGGCTCCTTGTTTGGAAATCAGAGCCATTTGTTCCCTGAGGTTATGGAATGAAAGCACTGCTTATTTTCTTTTGTGAATATTAAAAAGTAATTATTTAAGCAGGTGGGAAACAGGAAAAAAAAAACAACAGTATTGTCTTTATTACTACTATCGGCTCATACTACAGACACTACAGTACAGATTCATACCAGAGTGGCAGCTGGGAGAACAGAGGAACATCTGAGAGACCCTGAGGGCAAAACCTTTCCTCTCCGCCATGACATGCGCACCTTCTCTGACTGAGAGGGTGAGAGGAGGCTTGTTGCTCTCGGCCCCTCCTTCTGCAGCCCTGGAAACACAGCTGATTCCTCGCTCCACACACTCACCTCCTCCTCTCCCTGCTCCAGGTGACCCCAGCATGAGGACCCTCGCCCTCCTCACTGCCCTTCTCCTGGTGACCCAGGCCCAGGCTGGGCCCCTGCAAGAGAGAGATGAGGAGATGCCACCCCAGGAGCTGCCGGTGGCAGAGGACCGGGACGTGTCCATTTCTATCACATGGAATGAAAACTCCATTTCTCAAGCTCCAGGTGAGAGACACCAGCATGGCAGAGCTCCAAGGTCTAGAGCAGAGGGACAGGAGACAGGCTCTGGAATGAGCTCTGCAAGGTCTATGACACTTAGGCGACTTTATTTAACATGGACCGGGGTTGAGTTTCTTATCTATACATTCAACACATAGACCCAAATAAATGTAAGAGATCTTCTTTCTCCGAAGTCTTTTGATTCCAAGATGGCCTGTTGACATATGCTGGGTTAAAGATATAGAGAGACCTGCTGATTCATTCTTTGTGGATTTAAAAGAGTAGATTTACTTATAGGGACAAGATTTGACTCTATTTATAGAGGCATTCTTAGAAATTGTAGACTGGCCTGGGGTGTGGTCAGGTGCATGTGTGATGTGGCCAAAAACACAGAAGAGTAAGGAGTACTGAGAATGTGTGTGTAACCCTGCGTGTGACCCGCTCTGCTGTGTGTATTTATTCCTGTTGATTGAGGCTGTTCATACTCCAGCTGTCATGTAGCCGGCATTGCACATAAGCCAGCATGTGACTTCTCCAGAATTCCCTTAATCATCTCTGCTGACCCGGGACTCAGTTTCTGATGTTCTTTGTCCACATCTTTAGCGAGAAGCATGGCCTGTGCTTGCCGAAGACCAGCTTGCATTGCAGGGGAAACTCGCCTTGGGATCTGCCGCTTTGGTAACAATGTCTTTGTATTTTGCTGCTGAGTGTGGAGAAGAGAGAAAAGGCTGCTCCTCATTTGGTTGGAGACCTCCAGGGCATTGCTGTCACTCCTCTACCTTGTCCTCAATTCCCTTTCCTGGTCTGAAATAAAGTCCTTTTGCAAAGACTTCTGTGTTTGTACCTCTTTTGCATACGATATATGGCTGGTAAAGACATATTAGAATCCAGGTATCAAAAACGTAAATCAAGCTCTTTGAACAAAATACAGCTTCTAATTCTAGGAATTTCAAGGGCGAACTGTGGGTTCAGACACATATAGATATGGAAGTGCAAATGATGCTGCTGATATCTGTATCTCCTCTGTTGTTTCATGGTGACGCCTTTAGAGTGGATTCCCTCTCAAAGACACCTCCCCTGTTTTAGGCAAACAATCATCATCAGATTAAAGTGCACACCGTCATGGCATCAGTAATTCTGAGGAAAAGCACACCCTGTTTCCCCAAGTGTCGGAGTTTTATCGAACAGGCCTAGGTCACATATCTGTCTCTTAAGGTCTGGGTTGTATCAGCTCCACTGAAACAACTTTAAATAAAGTGGGAAGAAACGCATGATGAGTAGAACAAAAGCACAAAAACACCTTACTAGGATGTACTCATTGTCAATATTATCCAGCCATAAACACTAAAATCTGGATTTCACATACATAAAGTGGGTCTTCACACACATAAAATACACAATAATACATAAATAATTCTTCAATTGCACTTTGCGACATGCACTCTCTTGGGTTTCCTTAAAGTTGAAGAAAACCTGATTCTGCCTGTAATATACAGCTTCCCAAATGTACCAGGAAAAGTGAGGTGAGAAAGAGCATTTCACCAGGAATCTGAGTCCCCATTGGTGCTGCAGGAGGTGAGGTTCTGACACCAGATCCTTGTGCAGGTTGGAGAGTGAAGACAGGAGTCCAGGCTCTGGAAGGAATGGCAACAGGAGCCCTCTTAGATCCTCAGAGCATGTGCTGGGATGGCCGGATCTGTTCCTGCTGCTCTGTCTCCAACTGCCCACCCAACATACATACCACATTTGGGGTTTGAGTTCTTCCTGAGCTTGTCTTGCTCTCTTCCAAGAGCACACGCTCACTGCCCACACCTGGGGTCTCCATGGGGCCAGTCTGGCATCTAGGTGGGCTGTGATGTGACTTCTCCTCCTGGGGTCTCGTCTCTTTCTCTCCCCCAGACATTCACTGACCCTTGGACACACGTCCAGTGTGTCCTGCAAACGGCCTTCCAGGCCCTGAGCACAGAGCCCCTGGGAGGAGTCCAGTGTCACCTCTGCATCTACTATGCAGCCAGCAGTTTCGGCTTGTGATTCCACAGCACACGTCTGAAAATAAAACTGTGTCTGTACAGCCATGGCCACTCTTATCAGTGTGGACACTGGTACAGTGCCCCAAGGAGTCCAAAAGTGACAGAGAGACCACAGTTTGCAAAGAAAGAGGATAGGGGTAAAATGGGAATATTTGCCACAGTTGACTCAATCTGATGGGCCCAGACACTGAGGAGACCGCCAACACCACCACCAACTGCCCAGACCCGGGAGAAGGGAGCAGGTGTCCCTTCCAGCCACTCCATGCTGACTCTGAGCCAGTCTCAGCCCCAGACGCAGGGTCTCCCTGTCTGAAGACACAGCCCAGGGGTGCAGGCACCCCGCTGAGACCTGCCCCGCTCCGGGAAACACAACACAGAGCTGAGGGGGGACAGAGTGGGTCTGTGTCTGACAAAGTGGTCCCAGCTGCTCCCCCTTGTGTACAGGTGAAAATGACATATTGGGATCAAGGTGTCAAGGCCAGACAGCCTCCTGTACCTGCCACTGATGCGAAGTCATGAAACCCCTGAACTAACAGTATCGTCCTAACTGTGCCCTGGGCCAGGCTGACCCCATCTCAAGGCATCTGCACTTCACCCAGAAAGACACCTGGCTGCTTCCCTCAGCTCCTGGCGTCTTGGCTACGGTTTCACTTTGTCCCTGTGGCCTTGCCTGATTTCTCAACTGAAAATTGCAACCAGTTTCCCCCGGGGACCTCCAGCCCCCATCCTCCGTTTGCTTCCAACTGTAGAATTTCAACGAGTCTCACACTCTATACATTTGACTATTTACTTTCTATAACATTCGTCTGGCTATACCAGGAGGGAACTGCATGTTTTGTGCATCATTTTACCACATTGTCTACATTAGTGCCTTACACAAGTGATCAATAAATCAATTCTGATTCATTCAATTAATGACACCAAACATCACAGAATGGCAGAAAATTATATTATTATTACTAAAACTGTACCTAAAATACCTGAAACCTACAGAGGTAAAGCATTCCAGGTATCTAAGTCATGTGACAGCCACCTTTTAAAAAAAACGATAAAAATCATCAGAGACTATGTCATCGGAGAATATCACGGGTACAGTGTGGCTTCATGAAGCATTGGGACTTTCAAAAGAAGAAGCCATTGTGGATGCAGTGGCAAGGAAGTATAATATGGTGAATTTCAAATTTAAACATAAAAATGTTTCTGAGTTGCATGCAGTGAAAGAAGGAATAGAGCCGTCATTTTGGTAGAAAGAACGGCATCAGGGCAGGAGACATGCAGAGTGAGAATCTAATGCCACGGATTTAGAGAAACTGATGTCTCCAGAGGGAAAGATGGAATAGAATTACGGGCTGATATGCTCAGAAGCATCTCTCCATTTAAGGGGAAGGGGCAGAAGAGAGACGGAACATCCTTTTTCATGCAGGGTCTACAAAGGCTGGCCAGCAGCATCACATTTGGCTTTTGCTACTGCAGTCTCTGTTGGGCAATGAGAGATGCAAACCCTACGGCAGAGATAGGGGGAGACGTGTGAAGTCACCAAACATCCAAGACAGCTAACTCAGCCTCAAGTAGCGCAACACTGATGACCAAAATGCACATCCTCTCTGTTTACCGAAGACCTACAAGACATTTTCTACCTTAAATAAGCAGCTCCTGCGGTGGGCCAAGGAAATAAAAAATAAGTCCGACGTGGAAATGCGATTATCCGCAGAGATGAACCCCTGCCATACCTTAAGGCATCCGTGGCGTGGCTTTGAAGCCGCATAGACCTTGGGCAGATGGAGGGGCGAAGATAAGATCTGGGCTCCGGTTCGGAAGTCTTGGATTCACTCAACAGCTCCATCTCCACGACACCGCTCCCATTCCTAAGTTCTCATGCTCAAAATGACAAGGTGTGTCTGTGACATCTCCAGGAAACCTCCCAGCCCCAATTTCCGTTCCCAACTCCTTGGCCCTTCCCCGTCCCGCCGTCTGCAGGACCCACGTGTGGTCCTATTTGAAGTTTCTCACCCTTTTCCTCCTTAACACTGTTCTCCACTCTTGGAATCTGTTGTCTGACCTCTCTCTCATCCCCAATCCTATTCTTCCTTCAAGGAGGACATGAAACCTTGGCCTCTCCACCCTGTCACTTGGCTGGAATCACGCACTAACTTGGGACACTTCCTCTGTCATGGTCTTTCATCCACACGAGCTTCCCAAAGCCATAAACTGCTGGAGTCATTTGAAAATAGGGTTGAGACCTGGGTTCCAGTCTAGTTCTCTTGAATGCTTTCTTTTTATCACTGAATGCAACACTCAAATCCTGCGGAGTTCACTCTTGTCTCCTGTAAAGTGAGAACACAAGTGTGTCCCTGACCACTCATGGTGGGAGGAAGACATCCTTGTGTCACTGCGTAGAAGTGGCATTAAATGGATAGCTGCTGTATGCCAGGAAGTCTTCTCAGGATATATGCGAACATTTACTGTACTCATATGAGCTGATATTGATTGATTACCAAGAACTTTTCATCCAACATGATAAAAAATTTCCATGTTAACTCTACTATGTACCTACTGTCATTAACCAATTTTTTTTACAGGTGGGAAAATAAATTTTTTTTTTTTAGAGTCTCACTCTGTTGCCTGGGCTAGAGTGCCATGGTGTCAGCCTAGCTCACAGCAACCTCAAACTCCTGGGCTCACGCGATCCTTCTGCCTCAGCCTCCCAGGTAGCTAGGACTACAGGCACGCGCTACCGTGCCCAGCTAATTTTTTCTATTTTTAGCTGTTTGGCTAATTTCTTTCTATTTTTATAGTAGAGACAGGGTCTCGAACTCCTGAGCTCAAGCAATCCTCCCGACTCAGCCTCCCAAATTGCTAAGATTACAGGCGTGGGAAAATAAATCTTAAACAGGTTAATTCCCTTACTCAAAGTCAAAAAAGATTAAGCAACAAGGCTGATGGCAAATCCCATATATTTGACCACTATTTTATTCCCTCCTCTAAGTTTTCTGAAATCTACAGTGCTAGATGCTGCAAGCAGTGACAGTTATTTGGTAGTTCTGAGGCCGGAGCTTGACAGACGCTGACAGTCAGCACATTTGTTAAGTGAGGATCTTCCGTGGGTACAACAGCCTCCCCTTGGGGTATGCTTTTGTAAATCCACTCACGGGAGTTGATGTGAGGCTTTGTGCGTTTATCACACAGTGTAAACAGGGGCGTTCCACGGGTCATCTGCCCCTTCCCCTTGAACTGACAGAGCACATCAGCTTGCATTCTATGCCATCCTTGTCTCTCACATCGGTCCCTCCAAATTCAGCGGAGTTAGACCTTATCCGTACATAGTTCCTGTCCTAAAACCACTTTCTCTATGTAAAATGATGCTGTACACCTTCCTTGAATGTATCCAAGCTTTAAACTTCTTATATGTTGCATTTTAAGATTCACCATAAAATCCACTCCAGCCACTTTCTACTTTCTAAACTCCTACAACTTCCCTAGAACTTACCGATGATATTCTCCTATAATATAGAATTCAATAATTTTTGTTAATATTTTACAGGTAGCTGTCACATGAAGTAGACACATGGACTGCTTTACCTCTGTAGGTGTCAGAAGTTTTCTGTGCAGTTCAGTAATAATAATGTAATTTTCTGTCATATGATGTATGGCATAATTAATCTAATGAAAACAAAATTATTGATCACCTAAAGTGTATTAGGCAATTATCTTGGCACTGTGGTACAAGGACAAGGAAAGCCTGCAGCTTACCTCATAGAGTATGTAGACAAATGTTACAGGAAGCAAGTAGTAAAATGTATAGAATGTGAAATGGTTTGAAATTCTACAGTTACAAATTGAGAGAAGAAGCGGCATTGAGGTTCCCTGGGGGAACTGGTTGCAATTTGCAATTGAGAAATCAGGAAAAACCTCAAGGACAAACTGAAATTTTAGCCAAGACCTCAGGAGCTGGGGGAGGGAGCCTGATGTCCTTCTGGGTGGACTGCACATACTCTGAGATAGGGTCATCCTGGCCAGGGCAACAGTTAGAAAAAACACCAACATTTAGTACAGGGACCTCATGACTTGAACTTCTTAGCAGGTGCAGGAAACCAGAGGAGGCTGCCTGGCTGTCACACCCCAAATCAAAATACTTGACCTTGATGTTTTGCACAGAGGAAAGAGCTGAGACCATTTCCTTGTCAGACACAGACCCACTCTGTCCTTCTTCAGGTCTGTGCTGTGTTTGCCCAACTAGGAAGGGTCTCAGTGGGGTGCCTGGACCCCTGGGCTGTGTCTCCACACAGGCAGACCCTCCATCTGGGGCTGAGACCTGCTCAGAATCCTCACGGGGTGGATGTGGGGGACACCTGCCCCCTTCCCCTGGGTCTGGGAATTTACTGTTGGTGTTGGTGGTCACAGCAGTGTCTGGGACCTTATAGTGTTTTGGGTGAGAATGATGATTAACCCGACTAGAAACACTGTCCCTTTCCTTACAAACTGTAGTTTCTCTGTCATGCTGGGACTCTTTCGGGCATTCCATCAGTAACCTCCCTGAGTAGCCAAGATGTGAGGAGACATGTTCATTTTCTGGACATGTGTTGTGGAACTGCAAAGTAGAACCACCAGATGCAGAGGAGATTTAGAGGCTCACATGGATCTGCTCTGCAGGTTTCGTGGTCAGGGCCACCTAGGCCATTTACAGGACATGTTGGATGAGTGCTCAAGGGTCCCTGAGTGTCGGGGCCAGAGAAAACACAGCAGACAGGAGGAAGAGTCACAGCCCACCTAGGTGTCAGACTGGCCCACAGAGACACCAGGTTTGGGCGGTGAGTGTGTCATGCTGCACGGGAGGAGGAGGACAAGCTCGTAGGGACACAAACCCCAAATGCGGAGCGTACGTTGCGGTGGGCAGCGGCAGACAGAGCAGCAGAGGGACCTCTGGGTGTCCCAGCACACACTCTGAGGACCTGAGAGGGCGCCTCCTGCTGGCTGCTCCAGACCCACGTTCCGGCCTCTTACTCACAGGTGTGCACGACTATTTGGGTATCGGAACCTCTGCACCTGCAGCACCAACAGGGACTCAGGTTCCTGGAGAAATGCTCTCCCTCACCTTGCTTTTCCTGCTGCCCTTGGAAGCTGTAATTTACAGGCAGAATCAGTTTCTCTGCAGTTTTAAGGCACCCAGGAGAGTCCATGTGACAGAGTTCATCAATGGGGCATGTGCATTTTGTGTGTGTGAAAACCCACTTCATGTATATGAAATCCTGAAGTTTATAGACGTGGCTGGATAACATTGATATGGAGATGTTGTTGGGTGGAGCTCCTATCCTTTCTGTTGCACTCCTCATGTATTTTGTTAATTACCTGTTACAATCTTTATTACAGGTGTTTTCATGGAGCTAATGTAACCCCAGACCTTCAAAGGGAAATATGTGATCAGGATCTTGCCACTGAAACTCCAACACTTGGGGAAACAGGGTGTGGAATCTCCTCGGAATAAGTGATGCTACCACTGTGTGTACTGTAGTCTGATGAGGATTGTTTGCCTAATGTATGGGAGGTCTCTTTGGGAGTGAATCCACTCTAACTGGGTCACAGAGAGAAGACAGAGAAGTAGGTCAGGGGTCAGCAGCATCACATCAGCTTTCATATCAACTTATGTTCAAGCCACAGTTTCTCACTCAAATTCTTAGAAGTTAAAACTATTTTTTGCTCAAAAAGTGTGATTTAAGATTCTGGTACTTCCATTCCAAGGTGTCCTGACTCACACACATATCAAACATTACAGCCATGCAAACAGAGAAATCTTGCAACAAGCACTTTATTTGTGATGGGGAAAGCAAATTGAGGACAAGGTAGAGGAGTGACAGCAGTGTCGTTGGGCTCTCCAGGCACAGCATGAGCCCCTTTTCCACTATTCTCCACAGTCAGGGGCGGCGGCGAGAGCAGCAACTGACCTGGACACGACCAAAGTCGTTACAAATCCCTCGGACACGTTCACCAGGACGGCAGAATGTTCTGCAAGAGCACTGCCTGTCCCTCGCTGTGAATGTGGACACAGAGAGAGCATGGAAATTGAGTCCTGGTGTGAGCAGAGATGATTAAGGGAATTCTGGAGAAGTCACATGCTGGCTTATGTGCAATGCCGGCTACATGACAGCTGGAGTATGAACAGCCTCAATCAACAGGAATAAATACACACAACAGAGCGGGTCACACGCAGGGTTACACACACATTCTCAGTACTCCTTACTCTTCTGTGTTTTTGGCCACATCACACATGCACCTGACCACACCCCAGGCCAGTCTACAATTTCTATGAGCTCCTCTATACATAGAGTCAAATCTTGTCCCTGTAAGTAAATCTACTCCTTTAAATCCATAAAGAACTAGTCAGTAGCTCTCTCTATATCTTTAACCCAGCATATGTCACAGGCCATCTTGGAATCAAAAGACTTTCGGAGAGAGAAGATCCCTTACATTTATTTGGGTGTGTGTGTTGAATGTATAGATAAGAAACTTAACCCCTGTCCATGTTAAATAAAGTCGCCTAAGTGTCATAGACCTTGCAGAGTTCATTCCAGAGCCTGTCTCCTGTCCCTCTGCTCTAGACCTTGGAGCTCTGCCATGCTAGTGTCTCTCACCTGGAGCTTGAGGAATGGAGTTTTTATTCCATGTGATGGAAATGGACACGTCCCGGTCCTCTGCCACCGGCAGCTCCTGGGGTGGCATCTCCTCATCTCTCTCTTGCAGGGGCCCAGCCTGGGCCTGGGTCACCAGGAGAAGGGCAGTGAGGAGAGCGAGGGTCCTCATGCTGGGGTCACCTGGAGCAGGGAGAGGAGGAGGTGAGTGTGTGGAGTAAGGAGTCAGCTGTGTTTCCAGGGCTGCAGGAAGAGATGCAGAAACCAACAAGCCTCCTCTTACCTGCTGAGTCAGAGAAGGTGAGCATGTCACTGGGGGGGTGAGGAAAATTTGTGCCCCAAAGGTCCCTCAGATGTTCCTCTGTTCTCCCATCTTCACTCTGATATGAATATATACTGTAGTGTTGTATTACATTGGAGGTGATGGTGTTAATAAGGACCTCACTGTATTTTTTTGTTTCTCATCTGTTTGAATATTTACATTTTAATGTCCATGATCATAAAACAAACAGGGCTTTCATACCAAAACTGCAGGGAAGAAAAACCTCTTATTTTCTGACAATAGGGCCTGCTATTCTCTGGAGGTCTAGACCCTGGTATCAGACCTGAATTCCAACGGAGTAAAGAGTTAATTCACTACAAGGCTCAAGGGTGTTATCACTCTCAGAAAGGGCTTGTGAATTATAAAAAGGGGAGGCTCTAGCTTGGGCCAGTATACGGAGAACAATGCCCTCATCAGGTTTTGGGTGAAATCAGCACTGTGAGATATACATAAGGAGGTAATTTAAGGATAAAAATATGCTTATTATTTCCAGCTCTATTGAGGTATGAGTGGCAATTGAAAATTGCATTTATATAATATAGAATACCTTGTGATTTGATGTATTTCAAATTTAAACTTTATCTCACACCGTATACAAAAATCAACTCAGAAGAGATTGAGTACGTAAACCTAAGACCTGAAGCCATAGCACTTGAAAAGGACATATAGGCAATAAGCCTGTGACATTGACTTGGGCACTTATTTCCTGGATATGACACCAAAAGAATAGGCAATAAAAGGAAAAATAGACAAGTAGGATTCCATGAAACAATAAAGCTTCGCACAGCAAAGAAAGCAATCCACTGAGTGGAAAGGCAACCTAGAAAATAAGAGAAAATATTTGCAAACCATGCATGGGGTGAAGAGTTAATATCTGAATACAGAAGAGACTCAAACAACTCAATAACAAAAAACAAGTAATCTGAATCAAAATGAGCCAATGACCTGAACAAACACTTCATTAACATTATACATACATTTATCTATTAGGTATGTCATATCCATTATACATATAAATAAAAGAATGTTGTAAGAAGCTATTATAGTTTTTCTTAGACATGTCAAACAGGACTCATGGGTTTGAGTAAAAGTCTTTGAGTTTTGCTATTAACATAACTGGTGGCAACACCAGGAGCCCAGACAGACATGTACCAGGTGAGGATTCACCTACTGGCTCCCTCTGGGGTGGCCTCACAGTCAGGGTGCAGACTGTGGCATGGCTTCAGTGTAGAAATCGCAATGTGGAGGTTTAAGTTTTCTTGTTACTTACAGGTCCTTTGGCTATGAGGGTGACTGGAGAGAGCAGGCAGCAGTCCTCTTTCCCAAGTCTCTTGTAGCAATAGCCACCACGAACAAGCAGAAAACTTCACTATTTAAGAGTCATTGGTATGAGGTTTCATAATTTGGTGGGGTTATTTTCTATTGGGTACTTTTACTTCCTTTTTTTTGTTGTTGTTGTTTCCTTTTTTTGAGACAGGGTCTCTCTATGTATTCCAGGCTGGAGGGTAATTTTACTGGGTACTATAAACAACTCTGTGACCAGAGTTGTTTATAAAGATATCTAGCGTGAAACTGAGGTTAAAACAGGGTTCCACACAGGGACCCCTTATCCATCATGCTCTGCCTTGGTCAAGCCCAAACAGGAAGAAACTATGGTTTCTCTTAAGGCAGGGACCCCAGGATGCCTGGGCTGTTGGCTGAGGTTGAATCACCTGGACCAAGGGAATGTGAAAAGTCACCTGGAGAGCCTGATCTACATACCTCACTGCACGTGTCCACCACTTCCCTTTCTGTTGTTCACGGGTAACACCTGTTGGACTCTCGATGAGTTAATGGTGCACATGCAGCGTGTAGTTCCCTGGCGGGAACAAAACCTTTTTACTTGGCCAGTAGATAGCTCAATGCTGAAGGACTATCTAGGACCATCGGGGTCAAGGACTCATGAGATTGTTGCCTGAGACCTAATGTCTTATGGGGGGACATCCAGGAGGTTGCCAATGTGGCAGTGAGATTGTTATTAGTGTGTCATCTCATGTTGTGCCCAGACTGTCTTCAGACTAATTCTGGGCAGGCTTAAGAGCCACTCTGTGTCCAGCAGGAGTGGGATGAACAAGGATGGGGGATGTGCAGGCTCCACCTCATGCGGTCCCTCTTGTGGTGTTTGAGGGGAGTGCTGGTCTGCCCCGTGTGCATTAATGTGTCAGACTCCACCACATTTCTCCTCTTCACAGTGGGGTAAACGGGACCATGTGTGGGGAAAACGGAGATATATTAATAAATAGTGCACCAGAACCCAAAAATCATCCCCTTGGGGCCAGTTCCTTCCAATTAGCCCAAGTTTGTTCATATTCTGGGCTGAGACCTTTGCCCATGTCACCAGACAGTGAAATTGCTGGTCCTGTCACATGGGAGAACCACTCTCCTTCCCCAGAGTGGCAGCCGACCCCACTGAAGTGGCAGTCACCACCCGAGACAAGGCTTGACACTGGGGGAGACACTTCATCTCTCACTCCATTGTTACCACGACCTCAAGATGCAATTCCTCCTCCCTCCACTGGAAGATGCAGTGCAGGTCCTGAGAGTCGCCTGCTCCACCTGCACTGGGGCCGCCCGTCCTGTGACTGCACCGACGGCCAGGTGCCTCAGCACACTTGGTGCACTGACCTCACCTTAGGTCCTGATTACCTCTTACATTATGATAAGGCACTAAGCAGAAGATGACACAAAGAAAGAGATATAACAGCGACAATGCTATATGCATTATTTTAATAGAAAAATTGCAACAGGAACTTCGTACAAGTGGCAAAGAATGGTCTATTGAATGCTGTTGCACTAGGGGCCAGATGCTGCAGTGGGGAGAGAGGAGGAAGTGGCGCTCTGGATGGGCAGCAGGAGAGCCTGGGCACTGGACCAGCCCTGGGATGGCACTGGAGGGCGTTATCGGGGGCTTAGCAGGTGGGATTAGCCCATCCATGTTTGCTAATCTGTGCTGATGGAGGTTGGGCCTCAATATTTCCACAGAGACAGGGTACTTCCCCCTGGAAAATGGTATTTCAAACGGATGGCTCCACTTTGACTTACTCTATATTTCATATTCCTTCCACGAGAGCTGCTTATTTAAGGCAGATGACATCAAGTAGGTCTGCAGTCAGCACACAGGGTCACGCATGTCAACAATTAGTGTTACATTTTGCTTAAGTTTGGGCATGTTGTCCTGGTCATTTTGAGACCTTCACACGTCTCCCCACCATCGCTGTACTTAGGGTTTGAATCTCTCATTGCTCAACTGAGATGGAGCAACGACAGTGGAGCTTGATGTCCCCAGGGCGCCTGCATCCA
Source organism: Mirza zaza (assembly GCA_008750895.1). Taxonomy (NCBI): domain Eukaryota; kingdom Metazoa; phylum Chordata; class Mammalia; order Primates; family Cheirogaleidae; genus Mirza; species Mirza zaza. The sequence continues at coordinate 6,454 of VSMD01070101.1, read as the reverse complement.
CACGGAGTCCACGCATGTGTTCCATCCCGCACCTGCCCTTCCCTTGAACTCACAGATGCTCCTGAGCATGTCAGCCCGGAACTCTATTCCATCTTGCTCTCTTGCAACCTCATTTCCTCCAATCCAGTGGAATTAGGCCCTGACCCTGCATCTCTCTTGTCCTGATTCCCTTTTCTCTTGCTAAATTAATGCTCTGACCCTTCTTTTAATTTATCCACATTTTTACATCTTGTATGTTTCATTTTGAGAGTCACCAGGAACCATTTCCCTGACATCCCAGCCACGACGGTCTCTTCCTTCTTTCTAAAGTCCTAATAATTCATGAAGAAAACTGTACCCATGAATTCTCTTATACTTGACTCTTAGTGATTTTAATTAGTTTTATTAAAGGCAGCAGTCATACCAACTGGATATATAAACTGCTTTAGATTTTTACATTTTGTCTTTCTTCTGTGGGGTATAGTAAAAGTAATGTAATTTTGCAATATTATAGAATGTTGGAAATAATTAATCGTAATTAATTTATTGATCAGCTACTATATGTCATGCAGTCATCCCAGTACCAGGATGAACAAATCATGCAGCTCCCCTCCTAGTGAAGGGAGAAAAACATTAGCGAGAGTAAGTAGTCAAATGTATAGAACGTGAGATGGGTTCAACTTCTGCAGTTAAAAATAAAGGGAAGAAGGGCCTTGAGGTTCGCAGGGGAACTTGTTGCAATTTACCATTGAGAAGTCAGGAAAGACCTCAGGGACAAACTGTAATTTCAGCTGACACCCCAGGAATAGGGGAGGGAGACAGGTGTCCTTCTGGCTGAAGTACAGGTGCCCTGAGATGGGGTCACCCTGGCCCAAGCACACTTAGGAACAATATGGAGAGGGAGTTCAAGGACCTTGGAACTTCAGGTCAATGGCAGGTGCAGGACACCAAGAAGGCTGCCTGGGCATCACACTCTAATCTCAGGGCATGACCTTCACCTTCTCTACAAGGTGGAAGAGCTGAGACCATTTGTACATCAAGCACAGACACACTCTGTCCTTTGTGAGGTGAGTGTTGAGTTCCCCAGCCATGTGGGGTCTCAGTTGGGTGCCTTGACCCCTGGGCTGTGTCTCCACACAGGCAGACCCTCCATCTGGGGCTGAGACCTGCTCAGAATCCTCACGGGGTAGATGTGGGGGACACCTGCCCCCTTCCCCTGGGTCTGGGAATTTACTGTTGGTGTTGGTGGTCACAGCAGTGTCTGGGACCTTATAGTGTTTTGGGTGAGAATGATGATTAACCCGACTAGAAACATTGTCCCTTTCCTTACAAACTGTGGTTTCTCTGTCATGCTGGGACTCTTTCGGGCATTCCATCAGTAACTGCCCTGAGTACCCAAGATGTGAGGAGACATGTTCTTTTTCTGGACATGTGTTATGGAACTGCAAAGTAGAACCACCAGATGCAGAGGAGATTTAGAGGCTCACATGGATCTGCTCTGCAGGTTTCATGGTCAGGGCCACCTAGGCCATTTACAGGACATGTTGGATGAGTGCTCAAGGGTCCCTGAGTGTCGGGGCCAGAGAAAAGCACAGCAGACAGGAGGAAGAGTCACAGCCCACCTAGGTGTCAGACCGGCCCACAGAGACACCAGGTTTGGGCGGTGAGTGTGTCATGCTGCACGGGAGGAGGAGGACAAGCTCGTAGGGACACAAACCCCAAATGCGGAGCGTACGTTGCGGTGGGCAGCGGCAGACAGAGCAGCAGAGGGACCTCTGGGTGTCCCAGCACACACTCTGAGGACCTGAGAGGGCGCCTCCTGCTGGCTGCTCCAGACCCACGTTCCGGCCTCTTACTCACAGGTGTGCACGACTATTTGGGTATCGGAACCTCTGCACCTGCAGCACCAACAGGGACTCAGGTTCCTGGAGAAATGCTCTCCCTCACCTTGCTTTTCCTGCTGCCCTTGGAAGCTGTAATTTACAGGCAGAATCAGTTTCTCTGCAGTTTTAAGGCACCCAGGAGAGGGCACATGACAGAGAATAGGTATTAATGGGGCATGTGCATTTTGTGTGTGTGAAAACACACTGCATGTATATGAAATCTTCATGTTTGGATAACATAGATAAGAAGATATTATCGGGTGGGGCTCCTCTGCTTTCTGCTTCACTCCTCGTGCATCTGTTAATTACCTATCACAATCTTTATTACAGGTGTCTCCACCTGAGTGATGCAACCCCAGACCGTAAAAGGCAGATATGTGATCAGGGTATTTTGAAAAAAACTCCAACCCTTGGGGAAACAGGGTGTGGTATCCTCTCAGAATTAGTGATGCTATGATCGTGTGCACTTTAGTCTGATGATGACTGTTGCCCTAACACATGGGAGGTGTCTTTGGGAGCGAATCCACTCTGAATGGGTCACAGTGAAAAGACAGAGCAGTGGGTCAATGATCAGCAGCATCGTTTGAGTTCTCATATCAAGTATCATAATTTGTGTCTGAAGCCACAGTTTCTCATTGAAATTCTTAGAATTTGAAGCCGTATCTTGTTCAAAAACAGTGATTTAAGGATCTGGTACTTACATTCTAAAGTATCCTGACTCACTCACACATCAAACATTACAGCCATGCAACACAGAAATCTTGCAACCAGGACTTTATTTGGGATGCGGAAAGCAAATTGAGGACAAGGTAGAGGAATGACAGCAGCGTTGTCTAGCTCTCCAGGCACAGCATGAGCCCCCTTTCCGCCATTCTCCACAATCAGCGGCGGCGGCAGCAGCGCAATAAGGAACCACCACCGACCTGACAGCTCCCTGTGAGACGTTCCCCCGGACGGCAGAGAGTTCTACAAGAGCAGCGCATGCTCCTCGCTAGGAATAGGGACACAGAGAGAGCACCAGAAACTGAGTTCCAGGGTCGGCAAGGATGTTTACGGGAATTCTGGAGAAGTCACACGCTGGCTTATGAGCAACGCTGCCTACATGCCAGCTGGGGTACGAACAGCCTCAATCTACGGGAATAAATGCACACAGCAGAGCGGGTCACACGCAGGGTTACACACACATTCTCAGTTGTCTCTACTCTTCTGTGTTTTTGCCCACATCACCCATACATCTGCCCACCCCCAGTTCAGTCTACAATTTCTAAAATCTCCGCTACAGATAGAGGCAAATCTTCTCCCTGTAAGTTAATCTACTCTTTTAAATCCATAACGAACTAGTTAGTAGGTCTCTTTATATCTTTAACCTAGCACCTGTCACAGGTCATCTTGGAATCAAAAGACTTCGGAGAATGAACATCTCTTAAATTTTGGGGCTTTGTCTGTTGAATGTATAGATAAGAAACTCAACCCCCAATAATGTTACATAAAGTCACCTAAGTGGCACAGACCATTGCAGAGCTCATTCCAGGCCTGTCTCCTGTCCCTCTGCTCTAGACCTTGGAGCTCTGCCATGCTGGTGTCTCTCACCTGGAGCTTGAGGAATGGAGTTTTCATTCCATGTGATGGAAATGGACATGTCCCGGTCCTCTGCCATGGGCAGCTCCTGTGGTGGCATCTCCTCATCTCTCCCTTGCGGGGGCCCAGCCTGGGCCTGGAGGGTCACCAGGAGAAGGGCAGCAAGGAGGGCGAGGGTCCTCATGCTGGGGTCACCTGGAGCAGGGAGAGCAGGAGGTGAATGTGTGGAGCGAGGAGTAAGCTGTGTTTCCAGGGATGTGGGAGGAGGGGCCGAGAGCAACAAGCCTCCTCTCACACTCTCAGTCAGAGAAGGTGCGCATGTGTGGGCGTATGAAAGCCTGTGCCCCCAAGACCCCTCAGATGTGCCTCTGTTCTTCCCACCTTCACTCTGGAATGAATCGTATTATAGACTTTGTGCTAGGTTGGAGCTGGTGGTAGTAATAAGGACCCTGCTGTATTTCTGTTTCTCATCTGTTTGAATATTTACATTTTAATGTGCAAGAATATAAAACACACAGGGCTTTCATTTCATAACCCTGGGGGAAAAGAACCTCTTATTTTCTGATGATACATCCTGCTACTTTCTGTAGGTCTAGACCCTGGTGTCAGAACTAAATTCCAATGGAGTAAAGAGTTAATTCACTACAAGCTTCAAGGGTGTTCTCATTCTCAGACAGGGGTTTGTGAATTATAGGAAGAGGAGGCTCTAGCTTGGGCCAGTGTACAGAGGACAATGCCCTCATCAGGCTTTGGGTGAAATCAGCTCTGTGATATACACATCAGGAGGCAATTTAAGGCTAAAACGATGCTTATTATTTCCAGCTCTATGGAAATAAGAGTGACAATTAAAAATTGTATTTCTCTAATATATACTACCTTGTGACTTGATGTATTTCAAATTTGAAACTTTATCTCAGACAATACACAAAAATCAAAAGGAATAGATCAAGTACCTAAACATAATACCTGAAAGCATAGTACTTGAAAAGGACATAAAGGCATAAAGCCTGTGACATAGACTTTGGCAATTATATCCTGGATATGACACCAAAGGAACAGGCAATAAAGGGAAAATAGGGAAAGTGGGATTCCATGAAACAATAAACCTACGCACAGCAAAGGAAACAATCCACTGAGGGGAAAGGCAATCTAGAATACAAGAGAAAATATTTGGAAACCATGCATGGGGTGAAGAGTTAAAATCTGAATACATAAGAGACTCAAACAACTAAATAACAAAGAACAAGTAATCTGAATCAAAAATGGGCCAATGACCACAACAAACACTTCTATTAACATTATACATCCCTTTATCTATTAGGTATGTCATTCCTATTATACATATAAATAAAAGAATGTTGTAAGAAGGTATTACAGTTTTTCTTGGACATGTAAAGCAGTACCTGTGGGTTTGAGTAAAAGTCTCTGAGTTCCACTATTAGCATAGCTGGTGGCAACATCAGGAGCCCAGAGATATGTGTACCAGGTGAGGATTCACTTACTAATTCCCTCTGGGTTGGCCTCACAGTCAGGGTGCAGACTGTGGGCATGGCTTCAACGAGGAAATTGCAATGTGGAGGTTTAAGTTTTCTTGTTACTTACAGATCCTTGGGCTATGAGGGTGACTGGAAAGAGCAGGCAGCAGTCCTCTGTCCCAAGTCTCTTGTGCAACAGCCACCATGAAGGAACAAAAGAGTTCCCTATTTAAGGGTAAATTGGGATGAAGTTTCATAATTTGGTGGGGTTATTTTCTATTGGGTACTTTTTCTTTTTTACTTCCTTTTTTTTACTGTTTTTTTTTTTTTTTTTGAGGCAGGGTCTTTCTGTGTATCCCTGGCTGCAGTGCAGTTCTACTGAGTACTACAAACAACAATGTCACCAAAGCAGAAAAGAAATATAGTGTGTAAGTGGGGTAAAACAGGGCTCCACACAGGGACCACTTATCTATCTTGCTCAGTCTTGGCCAAGCCCAGACAGGAAGAAACTATGGTTTTTCTTAAGGCAGGGACCCCAGGATGCCTAAGCTGTTGGCTGAGGCTGAATCACCCGGACCAAGGGAATGTGAAAAGCCACCTGGAAAGCCCGGTCTATATACCTCACTGCACGTGTCCACCACCTCCCTTTCTGTTGTTCACAGGTAACACCTGTTGGATTCTCCCTGAGTTAATGGTGCACTTGCAGCATGTGGTTCCCTGGTGGGAACAAAGACCTCCCAGCTTAGCCAGTAGACAGCTCAATGCCGAATGAGTGTCTAGGACCATCAGGGTCAAGGACTCATGAGATTGTTGCGTGAGACCTAATGTCTCATGGGGGGACATCCAGGAGGTTGCCAATGTGGCAGTGAGATTGTTATTAACATGTCACCACCTGTTGTGCCCAGACTAATTCTGTGTCCTCAGACTAATTCTGGACAGGGTTAAGGGCCACTCTGTGTCCAGCAGGAGTGGGATGAACACGGGGTGTGGGATGTGCAGGCTCCACCTCATGTGGTCCTCCTGGGGTGTTTGAGGGGAGTGCTGGTCTGCCCCGTGTGCATTAATGTGTCAGACTCCACCATCTTTCTCCTCTTCATAGTGGGGTAAACGGGACCATGTGTGGGGAAAAGGGAGATATATTACTAAATAGTGCACTAGAACTTAAAATCATCCCCTGGGGGGCAGTTCCCTCCAATTAGCCCAAGTTTGTTCATATTCTGGGCTGAGACCTTTGCCCATGTCCTCAGATGGTGAAATTGCTGGTCATGTCACATGGGAGGACCACTCTCCTTCCCCAGATTGGCAGCTGACCCCACTGAAGTGGCAGTCACCACCTGAGACAAGGCTGAACACTGGGGGAGACGCTTCATCCCTCACTCCATTGCTCCCACGCCTTCAAGATGCAATTCCTCCTCCCTCCACTGGAAGATGCAGTGCAGGTCCTGAGAGTCGCCTGCTCCACCTGCACTGGGGCCGCCCGTCCTGTGACTGCACCGACAGCCAGGTGCCTCAGCACACTTGGTGCACTGACCTCACCTT
>VSMD01070096.1:0-11592 GCA_008750895.1 Mirza zaza | reverse complement strand
CCCCTCCCTTCCCCCCTCTCCTCCTCCTCTAGCCCCCTCCCCTCCCCCTTCTCCTAGCTCCCTTCTCCCCCAGCTGCTCTTGTCCCCACCATGACCTGCCTGGACCCCTAACATTCCTGTTCCCCACCTGCTCAATGGTGTGTCGGGGCAGTGGCTGTCCGTGGGAGCTGGTCCTCAGCTGCCTTTCGTGGACATGAAGGAGGGAGTCTGGTTCTGGGCTCTAAGAGCTGGTGGAGGCTGCTCACCGGGCCGTGGTGCCCAGCGTCCTGGAGAGGCCTGGAGCTGTCTGGGCACAGCCGGCCCATGCCAGACATCCCACTGCTTCTCTCTCTCTCTCTCTTTTTTAAGTCATTTTGAGACAGAGTCTCGCTCTGTCGCCCGGGCTAGAGTGCTGTGGCGTCAGCCTAGCTCACAGCAACCTCAAACTCCTGGGCTCAAGTGATCCTCCTGCTTCAGCCTCCCGAGTGGCTGGGACTACAGGCACCTCCATGCCCGGCTAATTTTTTCTATGTAATTTTAGTTGGCCAATTAATTTCTTTCTATTTTTAGTAGAGAACGGGGTCTTGCTCTTGCTGGTCTCGAACTCCTGACCTTTGAGCGATCCTCCCCCCCCACTTCTCCCCAGAGCGCTAGGATGACAGGTTGTGAGCCACCGTGCCCGGCCTTTTTCCAGAGGTTTCTAAGTATTGCAATTAAAAAAATCTTAGTACATTTTTCTATTTGCGTCTTTGATCCGCATGTTACGTTTTCCTTAGGTGAATTTCCTGGAAGCTTGTTTCTATTTGCAGAGGACTTGGTGCCTTTTCTTTTTCCACGGTGGCCGCTGTGTGTGTAGTCTCTCCTTAGAAAGCTCTGTTTTAACTTTTCAGAAATACGAACACACGGCCTATTTCTCTTGTTCAGCTTAATGCAGGAGCCGGGAAAACGGAACAATAGTGCAAGTGCCCTGTCAGAAGGCTCACCTTTGTTCCGGCTGGGTGGTGGCCCGCATCCTGCCCCGCGGGTCTTGCTTTGGCCTTGGATCCTGTTCTGTGTGTAGCTCCCGGAAAAGTTGACTCAGCCCTGGCCTTGCCCTCTGCCCGGGGCATTTGTCTGCTTCCCCAGAAAACTAGGAGTGATCTGACAGATTCCGTGATTCACAAAGTCCGAAGTCCGGTCAGAACCTTACTCAATAAGAGGCTTTGTTCCCAAAGGCCGAAGCATGAGGACACGTCTCTTCTCTGATTTCTGAAGAGACCCCTTCATCATCGCTAATCTGCATTTATGTATGCGCGTTACGAGCCCTCTGAACTTTTATTGTCCTGCCGGAGCTCTGAGGGAAGTGGTTGTACATGTTTTTGTCACTAGCTGCATTCGTTAAAATTACTTTTTAAAACCCTGTCTGAGTTCCAGTTTGGGGGGGGGGGCGGAAATTCATTTACGTAGAGTGGAGAGCCCTTCCCTGGAATGTTTAAAGAGCAATATGCTGTTCATGGCCCTTTTCGGGTCTCAGTGCGTGTAGACTGTATGAATATATTCACACTATATGTACATGCACCATGTGTGTATGTATTTTTTTTTTTGGTACTTCGTCTCCCCACTATGTATTTGTGTGCAAGTGCATACAGTACATGGCTATGTGTGTACACTATTTGAATATTACATCTACACTGTATATTGTACACACTATATGTACATGTACTTTATGCATGTATGTACAGGTGTACATATGCTATATGGACATACATGTGTGTGCTGTATAGTACCAGGGATGGAGCTCTAGCTGGGGTCTAGTGACACTCCACCTGGCCTGCACCGGAGAGCGTGCAGGATAAAAGCAGTTGTTCTTTCCTGTTTAATACATAGTGGATGGCCTGGAATGCTAGCACTCTGGGAGGCCGAGGCGGGGGAGGATCGCTCGAGGTCAGGAGTCCGAGACCAGCCCGAGCAAGAGCGAGACCCCGTCTCTACTAAAAATAGAAAGAAATTAATTGGCCGACTAAAAATACATAGAAAAAATTAGCCGGGCATGGTGGCGCATGCCTGTAGTCCCAGCTACTCAGGAGGCTGAGGCAGGAGGATCGCTTGAGCCCAGGAGTCTGAGGTTGCTGTGAGCTAGGCTGACGTCACGGCACTCCAGCCGGGGCAACAGAGTGAGACTGTCTCAAAAAAAAAAAAAAAAAAAAAACCAAAAAGCAAAACATAGTTGATGAAATTTGGCAAGTTATGGGACCTTTGCCACATACAGTGCAGGAACCAGTTGTTTCATTGACGTGCACGTGTGTTTAATTGTCAGGACAGCTTTGTGACAGGGGTCTTATCCCCAGATGGGTGCCGAAAACTTAAACAGTAGTGACTTGTTTAAGGAAAGGAAACTAAAGCAATGATGTATCAACTATCTGGTTTTCCTTATCACAGCTTTTGTTTGTTGGCACTTAATAAATGAGGAGCTGCCGCCTCAGGAAACTTGTGTGTTCATTTTCCTGCTGTTTCTCTTTACTTAGAGAGTGGTTACTGTTGTGTATTTTTGTCACTATGAAGCAAAATCCCTCTAATGTTGCCACTATAAACAGGTCAAAATAAACACAGTGTCATTCTGTTAAAATCGAAAGTGACATGTAAGTTCAATTTTGAGGTACTATTTGGAAGGATAAGAAGGAAGACGTTTAGGGTGAGAGAAGAGTTAGAGCACTTTTAAGTAAACGGGGAAAATCACTCTGTGTAAAACATTTCCAAATTTGGGGGGATTTGAGAGTAAGATACCTCAAATCTAAGATTATCTGTCGTTCTTTTGGGATTTTTAAAAAATTAGTACTTCCGGTTTTCCATTTCAGTGGAAATTTCACTGTTGATGGGTGATTGCTAGAACCGTCCTTTTCGGAACGAAAGGACAGTCTCTGTCAAAGGTAGATTCCACACTCCGCCTTGGAGAAACGGAAGTTGCTTGCAACTTTTTAAAAGGTAACTTTTTCAGTTCTTTCCTCTTCGGTGGTTAAAAAGGTTCTCTGGGGTTAGTCCCAGCCAAGTTCGCCTGATGACATTAGCCATAAATTTCTGACAGGTGTTCACAGGGTCTGCCATTCATGGTTATTTAACTTTTCACATTAGAAAGAAAATCTTGGACTGGTCAGATTTGAGTACCTTGAGGGCAGGGAGCGTGTTTTTTATGCTTTTAATGAGCCAACAGAGCTACAGACTCCTTCACCTGGTGGCTCCTCCCTTTGACAAGGGCTCAAGGTTCTCACCTGTGCCAAGCCCCACGGTGTCAGCTGTGTAGGTGCAGAGAGATGAAAAGGGAGTTCCTGAATGCAGGAAGCTCTGGCCACCTGCAGAGAGAGCACGTGACGACTTCGTGAGACAAAGTGTGTAAACGGGAGGTGTACACCCTGCTATGGGCTCATAGGAAATGGTGTTGATTTGAATGTGGCTAATTTTTCAAACTTACTTTTGCCTTTTTAAATGCCTAGTTACCATCCTGGTGTTTTTCTTTTTTTAAAAAAAATTTATTGCTAATCACCAGTGAATGAGTGATACATTATGTTTGTGTGTTCTAAGTCCAGTGATTTATTTAATTGGAAACCATTCTCTTTCGTGCTGTGTCAACAGATAGATCAACTTCACGTTGTCAAAAGACCGGTAAAGACTACAACAGGATCTGTCCTTATGGGAATGTGCTCGTTCATGAAATGCGAGCCTCTTGTCTTTTGCTATTAGGCACTCTTTCGTTGTGAAAGCGATTAGTTCAAATTTAAACATTTTACAGCACGGCTGAAAAGAGACACAAGATCACAATGAATAGGTCAAGCGTCAGCTAATGAACTTTGTGCCGTGAGGAAATGGAATGTGGGTGTTAGCTGGAGATCGGTCTTCATTTGTGATGATCTGTTCAAACATTGGTCTCCATAGCGTCCGGTTTTATTAAACTGGGGGGGAAAGTAAACTGAAATATAAACATTTATCTTCTGTTATCTCGGCCAATCTAAGATCTCTGTAGCTTTGAGTGTTTGAAAAAACTGTGTTCAAGTAGAGATTTGTACCCCCCTCCAAAAAGAGAAAGATACTGTATCCATGATTTTTGAGACCCTGCATAAACACCTCTGTAGTTATGCCAAAATCTTTTTGTAAAAATTAACATCTCTTCATGTTCGCTTCCCGCCAAGAAGACAAACATTAGCTGTCCCTTCCGGAGCCTTCCAGAGAGGCCTCCGTGGTTCCCAATATACTTTTCCCCTATTTCTCAGTTAAGATGAGGTGGTTGGCTCAGGATACTTCAGTTTGTCACATGTCACATGAGGCTGTCATCGGAGGGATTGTTTTCTATTTCACTGTTGCCATTATTTGAAATAATGTTTTCCAAAGCACACACTACTGATTTTTTTTTTTCATTTGTATTTATGCACCTAAAACAATGGACTATACTATTGTGCCAATAACCTGTTCTCAGTTACTTAGTTGTGGAAAGATAACAGTGGAGTTTACCTTGCTAAAATCTATGCTGGGAATTGTGTGGAACCTTCATGCCAAATGACAAGTTTATTAACTTGACAAGTTTATTAACTTATTATAGTTGTTTGTATATAAAAGGGGAAAAAAGTCTTATTGCTAAAAGGAGCAAGCTCTTTATTGATGTGAGTAAAGTTTAAACTTTCCACCTAGTCAGTAAAATGCATTATAACTTGTTATGAGAAAAGCATCAAGAATTTTTTTTTTTTTTTTTAATCTGCCATGAAATTTTCTTAGACTCCTCTGCAAGATACTTGAGTGGAAAACCAAGGATCCCTCCCACCCGCCGCCAGGGAAGTTAATATCAGGAGGGCGGTTCACAGTGAGTTCGGAAACACAAAGCCTGGGCAAGCTTTCTGCAAGTGATCTTGTCACTTTCTAGTCCTTGGGTAGCGATACTGTTACGTCCACGGTGTTGCTTTTGTAGGAATTTAAGAATGTTGATTTCATGCATAAAATACCTTTTCTTCTTAGCATTTCAGGTGGGAGTTTTAAGATGCGTAAAAACTCTAACACTTTTTCTTTCTCTCATAGAATTACTTTGCTTTTTTTCTTTTGTAAAACATCTTGAGTGCACGACTGAAGCACGTTAAAGATTCAACCTGTGGTGACCTGCCAGCTGCGAGCTCTCTGAACTTAATTACGTTTTAGTCTCTTATTAGTATTGAAATTTTCTTCATTAAGCAACAATATACTGAAGGAATGATGATTAAAATCTGGAACAAGCAGCTGTCTCTCTCTCTCTTCTCTCCTCTCTCCTCTCTTTCTCCTGTCTCTCTCCTGTCTCCCCTCTCTGTCTCCCCTCCCTCTCTGTCTCCCCTCCCTCTCTGTCTCCCCTCCCTCTCTGTCTCCCCTCCCTCTCTGTCTCCCCTCCCTCTCTGTCTCCCCTCCCTCTCTGTCTCCCCTCTCTCTCTCTTGACAGAGTCTCACTCTGTTGCCCGGACTAGAGTGAGTGCCGTGGCGTCAGCCTAGCTCACAGCAACCTCAATCTCCTGGGCTCAAGCCATCCTCCTGCCTCAGCCTCCCGAGTAGCTGGAACTACAGACGTGCGCCACCATGCCCGGCTAATTTTTTCTATATATTTTTAGTTGGCTGATTAATTTCTTTCTAGTTTTTTTTTTTAAGTAGAGACGGGGGTCTCGCTCTTGCTCAGGCTGGTCTCGAACTCCTGACCTTGAGCGATCCGCCCTCCTCCACCTCCCAGAGTGCTGGGATGACAGGTGTGAGCCATTGCACCCAGCCAGAAGCAGTTGTCTCTTAATTGGTACTCTTACTGGGTTGCTTGGAAGTTGGGAGAGTTTTCAATTCCCTGCGATGTGAGTTTACACAGCTCTTGACTTTTGAGGTGATTTTGCTGCGTCTGAAAACAAAACCAAGAACACCCCAAGAGTTCACTCATGCTTTGCGGAATCTTCCTCATAGGATGAAGATGGTACCTTCCATCTGTGGGTTGATCGGGGTGTTTTCCTGGCAACGTTTTTATCCTCCGGCTGTATTGGGTAGTCGGGCAGTTGTCCGGCTGTTGCAGGAAATTAGAGGGACGGAGGCCTGGACCCTTCGAGGCATTCTGTGCCTCGAGAGACCTCGGGTCTTCTGGCTGCTTACGTAGCCTGATGTTGCTGGCCGCCGTTGGTATTTAGTCTGACGCCGTGGAAAGCAGGTTCCTGGCTGCCTGGTCTCTGAGGGGGGCGGCTCTGTGAGGTTTACCTGGGGGAGCCCTTCTCTCTGCACCAGGGCGTCTCTCTCTCTCTCTCTCACCTGGGCCCGCTTGTTTAACCTTTGGATCTTCCTGGAGGGAGAAGCACAGCTGTGGCTTCCAGGTGAGGAGAAGGGTGTGTTCGTCAGATGCGTTTAAACTCACATTGTTTGCAAATGTGTTGCTTTAAAAAGTGGCAAATGATGGAAAACATTTCCCTCACTAACTTCCCCGTGAGGAGCTGGCGGTAGGCATCCTCGTGGAGGGTGTGGAAGAAACGCTGGCGTGTAGGGCCAAGAGCTTTCCCGGGGCTCGTGCACCGAGCTGTGCCGTTGCCACCGGGGTAACCGGGATGGAAGGCTGGTGCTGGGACTGGAGTCCTGGAAGGGGCTCTTCTAAAAAGGAAATTGTTTCTAGAACCTTCGGGTAAGGTTCAGTGGTTTTATTATAATGCTGCTTAGATATTATAACATAAAGTTTTGTTTTGGTTTTTTTTGAGACAGAGTCTCACTCTGTTGCCCGGGCTAGAGTGAGTGCCGTGGCGTCAGCCCAGCTCACAGCAACCTCAGACTCCTGGGCTCAAGCGTCAGCCTCGCTCGCAGCAACCTCAAACTCCTGGGCTCAAACATCAGCCTTGCTCACAGCAACCTCAGACTCCTGGGCTCAAGCGTCAGCCTCGCTTGCAGCAACCTCAAACTCCTGGGCTCAAACATCAGCCTCGCTCACAGCAACCTCAAACTCCTGGGCTCAGGCGATCCTCCTGCCTCGGCCTCCCAGAGTGCCAGGGTTACAGGGTTGAGCCGCAGCACACAGCCCCAAAGTATTTATTCTTGAATCCTACAGTTCTTCTGTAACTGTTGATCCAAAGTAATTTGCAAGCTAAATAACTAAACAATCTATTAAAAATTCAAATTAATGTCAATTTAAACATTTTGCTAAAACTAAACTGCTGCTTGGCTCCTGAATGTGCTGCTGTCTCTGCCACCACGGGCCCCGATTCCCCTGTCGGTGTTGGGATCCTGTGTGGCTTTGCTGATGCAGGTGCCTGGGATGCCTCACAGGCGACACCACCAGCCTTGGTCACAGCTGTGTGGCCAGACCCTCACCCCGTGTGGACATGGAACTCGTATGTGTTCATATTAATTTTTAAGAATAATCATTGTGGGCCGGGGCGTGGTGGCTCACGCCTGTCATCCTAGCACTCTGGGAGGCCGAGGCGGGAGGATCGCTCAAGGTCAGGAGTTCGAGACCAGCCTGAGCAAGAGTGAGACCCCGTCTCTACTAAAAATAGAAAGAAATCAATTGGCCAACTAATATATATAGAAAAAATTAGCTGGCGTGGTGGTGCATGCCTGTAGTCCCAGCTACTCAGGAGGCTGAGGCAGGAGTATCACTTGAGCCCAAGAGTTTGAGGTTGCTGTGAGCTAGACTGTCGCCATGGCACTCATTCTAGCCTGGGTGACAGAGTGAGACGCTGTCTCAAAAAAAAAAAAAAAAAAAAAAATTTATCAAGTGACCTGAAAATACGTCAGCAGACTTGGACCAAGAAGCCCTGAATGCAGGAAGAGTGAGGGATGGACAGAAGATGTGAGAACAGGAGGGTAAAGGAGGGAGGGAGGAGCAGGAGGAGGAGGGAGCAGGTGCGGAAGAGGGGACGCCCTAGTGCAGGCCGAGCGGTGCGGGGGGGGATGGTCCTGGCAGGACAGCCAGACCCCCGGGAGGTGACGACAGCCCACTAGTCAGCGGGACTGGTACAGACGGCGACATGTGTCACTGTCACGCCGACCGGGCTGTCACCGTCACACTTGTCACCTGTTGTGTCAGGTTGGACAGAAACTCATGGCTCCCTGAGGTCCCTCTGGCTCCTGACACTTGTCGTGGTTGAGTCACGTGGCTTCTCCGTGGACGTGTGGGGCTTGAGATGGCATGGCCGCAGCGTCCCAGGGTGGTAGTGGCAGCCGCAGGCTCTTTGGCAGGTGGTGGGGACGCCCGTCCGTGATGGCCGAGGCCAGGGCTGGTCCGGGTGGCCAAGCCGCCTCGCCGGGGCGCTGAGGAGCATCTTGCCTGGAAGGAAGAAAACACCCTCTTACCAGGCAGAGCCGAACGAGGAGCTGTGTGTTCTTATCACACCAGTCGGTATGATTCTTAAACGGCTAATGAGGCCGGGCACGGCGGATCACTCCTGTCATCCCGGCACTCTGGGAGGCCCAGGCAGGAGGATTGCTCGAGGTCAGGAGTTTGAGACCAGCCTGAGCAAGAGCGAGACCCCGTCTCCACTAAAAGAAATAGAAAGAAATTAGCTGGACAACTAAAAAATATATAGAAAAATATTAGCCGGGTTCGGTGGCTCACGCCTGTAATCCTAGCACTCTGGGAGGCCGAGGCGGGAGGATCGCTCGAGGTCAGGAGTTCGAAACCAGCCTGAGCAAGAGCGAGACCCCGTCTCTACTATAAATAGAAAGAAATTAATTGGCCGACTAAAAATATATAGAAAAAATTAGCCGGGCATGGTGGCGCATGCCTGTAGTCCCAGCTACTCGGGAGGCTGAGGCAGGAGGATCGCTTGAGACCTGGAGTCTGAGGTTGCTGTGAGCAAGGCTGATGCCTACGACACTCACTCTAGCCCGGGCAACAGAGTGAGACTCTGTCTCAAAAAGACAATAAAACAAAGTAGCTTCGGCGGTGAGATGCTTGAGGAATGGGAGCCAGCAACCGCCCTGGCTGGGTAGGAACCTCCCTCCCCACTGAGAAGGGCGGGAAGGAGCCAGCCTCCGCCTCCCGACACCAGGGTTTCCGTGCCTTCTTGCGTGTGTGAAAGCTTCAGAGCCTGAACGAACAGTAAAAATAGCAGCTCTGCCATGGTTAGCGCTGTTTATTTTTGACGTGCTGCTGAAGAGGACGGGACGGTGGCCCTCGGGGGGCGAGGTTGGTGGCGCTGTCCTGCCGGCTGGTAGTCTGTGTGCCGCGAGCAGGTAGATGGCGGCACAGCCTTTGACGGGAACGTCACGCCTTTACGCCGAGAGTGAATCAAACCGGGAAGTGTGTGTGTAAGACTCTGGCCTGGGCTTTTAGTAAACGGTGATCATTAATATTTTTGTCTTAAAACAGGCAAAGCATTGCATTATCGCTCCTCAGAGATGTTAAGATGTGAGCTACGGTTTTTTTGGACTGAGGATTTTATTTTATTTATGTATTTTTTTTTTTAAGACAGAGTCTCGCTCTGTTGCCCGGGCTAGAGCGAGTGCCGTGGCGTCAGCCTAGCTCACAGCTACCTCAAACTCCTGGGCTCAAGCGATCCTCCTGCCTCAGCCTCCCGAGGAGCTGGGACTACAGGCATGTGCCACCATGCCCGGCTGATTTTTTTCTATTTTTACTTGTTTGGCTAATTTCTTTCTATTTATAGTAGAGACGTGGTCTCGCTCTTGCTCAGGCTGGTCTTGAACTCCTGACCTCGAGCGATCCGCCCGCCTCGGCCTCCCAGAGTGCTGGGATTACAGGCGTGAGCCTCCATACCCGGCCCCCGTGTTTACATTTTCTTTGCTGCTGTTTGTCCAGCTTGCGGTGCTCCTTAAACACGTGTTTTTATGCTTTAGGTTTTGAACAGCTCCGTAGGTTTGAACTTTCAGTGCGTTCAGTACGCCGCTAGAAACCCAACACACGTGGCAAATGGGAAAAGCCCAGTTCTATATCCTGTTCGTTTTTAGCACATGTGGATTTCTGCAGTCTGAAATTCCAGGGGAAGTCGGGTTAGCAGCCTGTGGAAAATGTCATCTTTTTTTTTTTTCTTTTTAAATCGGAAAAACTTATTAATCCTCATATGCCCTGTTTAAAGAGCAGAACCAAGATGGGAAAGAAAGCCCTAGGCCCGTTCTAGCTGACGGCAGGTGCACTGCACGTGAAATGTGTGTGTGTTTTTTTTTTTTTGAGAGTCCTAATGACATCTTTGCGTCGCGGGAGTGTGCTGGTCACTGTTCGCAGTTTCTCTTTCGGAACTCGGGCCGCTGTTTTATGTTTCCAGGAGCCTCGTGCTGTTTGCTCAGCCGAGTTAAAGCCCCTGAAAGGGGAGATGCCCGTAAGCGCTGGCGGCATGCTTTGTGCGGACGGACGTCACGCTCGGTCCGTTGGCCGGACGGCTGTGTTCTCCTCCCACCTGCGGCCGTGTGCGGCTCGGCGCTGACCCCGCCGGGCTGGGAGCACCTCCCCGCCTCCCCCAGCCCACCTGTGCGTGTGAGGTCAGGTGGTTTGTGATGACTCACGGCCTCTCCTGATGAGGTGCGTTGGACGTAAACAGCACGCAGAAAGTGGGGCCTTGATATCCGATGAAGCTCTGGGAGGCCAAGGAGGAAGGATCGCTCGAGGTCAGGAGTTCGAAACCAGCCCGAGCAAGAACGAGACCCCGTTTCTAAATAGAAAGAAATTGTGAGCTAGGCTGACGCCACGGCACTCACTCTAGCCTGGGCAACAAAGCGAGACTCTGTCTCAAAAAAAAGAAAATCCGACGAAGCAAAATCTAAAGACTCTAAAGAAGCAGGTAGAAAACGTTACTTACCTGCCGCAGGTGGAGCGACTGCCGCCTCTCACCTGTCTCTTCCTGGCGAGGCTGTGAGGTTCTCGCCCCTTCAGGGCCGTCAGAGTCGAGAGTGTGCCTGTCCTCGTACATCGTGTGTGTCTTGCAGTGGGGACGTTGTCTCGTCCCTTCCCCGGTGCTGGGCTTAGGTGCTGAGATGCTCGTTTGCTGAGCGCGTGGACTTGTGTGAAAAACAGAAGTGGCGACTTAAAGTCTTATGTGAATTTTAAATGCATGAGGCCAGACTTTTTTTTTTTGGAGGGGGGACAGAGTCTCGCTTTGTTGCCCAGGCTAGAGTGAGTGCCGTGGCGTCAGCCTAGCTCACAGCAACCTCCAACTCCTGGGCTCAAGCGATCCTCCTGCCTCAGCCTCCCGAGTAGTTGGCCTGCAGGCATGCATCACTGTGGCTGGCTAATTTTTTTTTGTGTGTGCGTGTGTGTGTGTATATATATATTAGTTGGCCAATTAATTTCTTTCTATTTATAGTAGAGACGGAGTCTCACTCTTGCTCAGGCTGGTTTTGAACTCCTGACCTTGAGCAATCCACCCGCCTCGGTCTCCCAGAGTGCTGGGATTACAGGCGTGAGCCACCGCGCCTGGCCAAGGCCAGATTTTAAGTTTTTTTTTTTTTTTTTTTTGGAGACAGTCTTGCTTTGTTGCCCAGGCTAGAGTGAGTGCCGTGGCGTCAGCCTAGCTCACAGCAACCTCAGACTCCTGGGCTCAAGCGATCCTCTTGCCTCAGCCTCCCAAGTAGCTGGGACTACAGGCATACACCACCATGCCCGGCTAATTTTTTCTATGTATATTAGTTGGCCAATTAATTTCTTTCTATTTATAGTAGAGACGG
>VSMD01070092.1:0-24151 GCA_008750895.1 Mirza zaza | reverse complement strand
TTTATTTTTTGTTCATTTTTATTCTGATCTTCAATTGAAAAGTTAGTAATTTTCATTGATCAAGATTTCAGCAAAGATTCAAGGAGCACAAATCAATTATCTGTCGCTTTCCTTTCTACTTATAGTAACAAAATGTATAAACCAAATCAGCCATACCAACTGTGTGGACGCTGAGTCACTGGGCTTTATTCAAACCTTGGTTAGGACTAAATATATCTAATAAAGATAATGTAATGTGGACTGTGCTCTGTCTGTTGAATTTCCTGTTGTAGGTTAACTTGTCAGCAGAGGTTGATAATATTTACAATAAACTGACAATCAGAAAGTAATTCCATAGCCTAATTGGAATTACTGGGGCAGGAAGTTTCGGATTATGATACAGAAAATATTTTCCTGGTACGTAACAGCCACCTTTGGTTGTTTTGACCTCACCCTCATAGAAGAGCCTGGGAAGTACGTGTGAGTTCATTCTGAGTTCTCTCGCCAAAATACTTTGTGAGCACTGCTTTCTGGAAAGAGAACTACCATGCTCATAGCTTAGTGTTTTGGAGGAGGAAAGGAGGACTCTTTTAAGGAGCATTCCTGAGTATACATGTGTATGCAGCTTTAAACAGGTCAGTTGTGAAAGCTTCCTCCAGCTATGTCTAGAAGCCATCTCCAAGTTGCTGACAGGTGACTGCACAGTGACAGGGTCACAGACAGCAGCAGCAAGTGATGACACAGGAGAGGGACATGTGGCATTGGAGTCCTAGATTCTGGAGTTATAAAGTAGAACTTGCCCCTGGAATCATTTTCCATTGAGAAGTGGTCTGTATGTGTCAGCACCTGCTGACACATGCAGACACCTGCTGCTCTGCCAGGCAGATTTTAAGGTGCTGCCAAAATCAGTCCCACCTTCCCACAGCAAGAGAACATTGGCTTTGGTTTTGAGTCCAGTGAAAGCTGTTTGACTGAAACGACAAATGGCCATGGAAAGAGATAGCAAGTTGTTATGAGTAAAGAAAACCAGGCCAGGTGTGGTGGCTCACACCTGTAATCCCAGCACTTTGGGAGGCCAAGGCAGGAGGATAGCTTGAGCCCAGGAGTTCGAGACCAGCCTAGGCAATAGAGTGATACCCCATCTCTACAACAAATAAGAAAAATTAGCCAGGTGTGGTGGTGTACACCTCTAGTCCCAGGTTCTCAGGAGGCTGAGTCAGGAGGATCAGTTGAGCCCTAGGAGTTTGAGATTGCTGATGATGCTAGTGGCATCATCATAGCTTGGGCAACAGAGTGAGGGCTTGTCTCAAAAAAAAATTTTTTTTTTTTGAAAGGGCCTACCGATGAAGCCTGTTTGTTTAAATTAATGTGACTTTCTTGTTCCTCTTGGTAATTTTGTCATTGACCAGCTTGCCCCCTCTGTACTGGTTAATACTGAGAATGGAAAAAGGCGGCCAGAGGTTCTCGGAGGAGTTGGCGCAGGCAGGGATGTCAGTATGGCCAGGCTGTGGGCTTTGAGCTCATGTGCCACTCAGTCCCAGGCCAGGAGATGTGTAGGGTAGATGGGAAAAGTTAGACGTATGTGAACTACTCGGCCAGCACGTGTTGCCATGACTCCCACCCATGTAGACCACTAGGTCCTTTTCAGACCCTCCTCAGGCACACAGAGAAAGGGACTTGAGATCTAGCAAGTTTTTTGACTAAATCTTTGAAGAATTCTGTTATCTTTTCTTTGTGCTTCCTATATAGACCTTTGTGGGCCCCTCTCCCTTTTCTGAGTGCATGACTAAATCTGTAGGAATTATTTCATCAAACAGAAACAATGATTAAAAGCTCATGTCAGTGGTATTACTTTTCATTTTAAAAACAAAAAGCAGAGTAATAAAGCAGCAGATACTGTGGGAAAACCACTCCCAAGATACTCATCGTGCAAGCTTGGACCTTTTCCAGTGGATGCTGCATGAACTTGCATTTATTCCACATCTGGATGCAGAGGGTGGTCCCTCCCCAGGCCCAGCCATTCAATAGTGCTCTCTCTCTCTCTCTCTCTCTGTCTCCCACTTTGCCTGTTTAAGGTCTCCCTGTAGCTTTCCCTGAGACCAGGCCAGCCTTAGGGGGCAGCAGGCCAGCTGTCCAGGTCTACACCCTCAGCACTTCCAGTGGTTCTAGGAGGTTTACCTTTTGTTAGAACTATTAAGGCTGGTGGTCCTAAAGCCAACCCACCCGTCCATCTTCCAAAAGAGAAGCTCATCTAGCTCTTATGCAGTTTGGGTCTTTGGATGCAAGCTAAGACTTCCCTCAAGGTGCCTCTCCGTTCAATACCAGAAGCAAACTGGTGGCAGCCAAGCTGGCCACAGAAGAAGGAGAAACATGGCTGCCGGCTGCACACGGGCTTCCAGCTGGCAGGAGAACGCCCGCTCCTGTTGCAGGAGTTCTAGATGTTGGCCGCCTTTTCTCCCTCAAGTCGCTTAAATTATATGCAAAATGTTCACACTTTAAAAAAAATATATCCAAGGAATTTATTTTTTTTTTAGGTTTCTGATGCACTATGACCTTGTCTTAAATAGCAAGCATTCTGCAGGACTTCCGTCACACAGATACCTCCCTGGAAAGACGACACCATGGCTTGTCCTTTGGTTTAGGAAGCCAGTTGTGAGAAAAGCGGCTGTTGTGCTTTTTAATTTTCAACAAGGCAGGCCCTCAGAGCAGGCTTTCAGGGCAGGAATCAGGGCGGTGACCCTTCTCCTTCAGGTTCCTTGTAGGGAGGGCTGTGGGGTGTCAGGGGCCTGATTCATGAAGAAAAGGGGGATGGAAGGGACCGTGGGAGGGACGCTCTTCCCCTGCCCGGCACGTGTCCAGGGCCCGTCAGGGTGGGCGGTGGGAGGGATGAGGTTGGCAAAGATGCCGCGGAAAGGAGGCAGGGCTCCTCTGAGGAGGAGGAGGCCGAGAGAGAGGACAAAAGAGAAAAAGTAGTTCCTGCTGCTTTTGGCCAATGCCTTCTCAGAAAAGGTTAACAATCTGGAACCTGACATGTCTAAACTGAAGGACTAGGAGAGGGTTGAGCTGTTCCTCAAGTTCCAGACAGAAGACTGAGTGACGGACACAGGAAGAAGGTCTAAGTCCAGAGCAGTGACTGAACCCAGGCCACCCGCTCCCAATCGGGTGTGGAGAGGAAGCTGGGAGAACCGTCCCACCATGCCACGTGTTGTTTGACACTTCTGTGTATCATTGATTCGTGGATTTTATTTATAATCATGTTAGGTTGTAATCAGAAATGACAGGAAGAATCTTCACTAGAATTATGAGTGCAAAACGTTGTTCAGACAGAAAAATTACTTTAGCCCAAATCCTGAAAAACATTTCTAAAACCACAAAAATATATGTAGTATTAGAAATAATAATGAAATTAATTGATCGTAGTAGATCTTGAGCATCTACTGTGAGTCATGCTTTACATATACTAATCATTTACTTATAATACCCCTAGCAGGTAGGTTAGGAGGGAAGGTAGGTTTTGAAGATGAATGAATCAGTGCAGAGATTTATGTTCTCAGAATCCATGAAAGGCCAAAAAACAAAATAAATATGAGGAAAGCCTGCCCCTTCTCCTCTTTCCACACTGCTTCCTCCCACCACCACCATTTCCTCTTCCAGGAGGACCTCTAGCCTCTGAGACTTTATACCTATCAGAGCAAAAGCAGGGATCTCAGATACTCTCTCGATACGAGAAACAGGTAGGAAGGGAACCCACCCAAAGTGTAGCCTCTACCAAGAAGGATCTCAGCAGGCCACTAACTTTTTAAAAGATGGGCTCTGTAGGAGATCAGCTAGCAGGAAAATAAATCAGCACATGGGTGCTCAGACCTTTCTCAAAGATACCAAAAAGCCCAGGTGAAGATAAATCCAGCCTCAGCTAGCGTCTGCTAGACAGTCCAGGAAGATAATTGCTAAGAGCTAGGGGGAACACTTTTCAAGTGGAGGAAAGACGGGAAAAGAACATTGTACCAAAGGAAGAGAAGATAGATTCAGACTGAGAGGCAGCAGCTAATACCTTCATGGGATTCTTAATTTCTATATATGTTAACCCTTTTTCCCAGTGCTATGTCGTTAAGAGTGCCTGTTAGGAAAATGCCGCTGTGTTTACATTTGTATATGCATGACTAAGTGTCACAAACTGCAAATGCTAGCTGAGGGACATGGGTAGAGCATGTGATTGACAACTCACAACCATAAACGGGGTGGGAACCTGCTCATAGAGATGCATGCATCAGCCCGCTGTGGATCAGGAGCGGACGTTTAATGACATGGACACTGATACTGTGTGTATTTCTCCTCCTCTTAACCATACACATTGTCCTCTGGCTGAACTCTGGCACTTGGGAAACTCGTTTTGGATGGATGGTATTCATTGAACAAATGTTTATCACATGGGCTTCTCCCCGTGATCTTTGTGCTAGAGAAACATTAAGTGCAGTCAAACACAATCTGTGCCCTGGAGGAGATGGCAGGCTGGTTGGAGGAAGTTAACTGGGGCTTGTTCTCCTAAGTCCAGGCTGGCATCTCCTATAGAGTAGTCCATAATCACCTCCATTAGAAATACAGATTCCCGGGCCCCACCCCAGACCTGCCGAAACAGAGTCTGCCTCTTTAACCACAACATCGTGTGATTCTACAGCAAGGGCTGTCAGCGTGGCCTGTTTAGTAAAAACATTTTCTGAAGTTCCTTGCTCTCGCTTGATGCCGGCAGTTATAAAGAAATGCAGGCCAGGTATGGTGGGGCGCACCTGTAGTCCCAGCTACTCGGGAGGCTGAGGCAGGAGGATCGCGTGGGCCCAGGAGTGTGAGGTTGCAGTGAGCTGTGATGGCGCCACTGCACTCTAGCCCAGGCAGTAGAGCAAGATCTTGTCTCAAAAGGGAAAACAAAAGAAATACAAATGGCCACATGCATAAGAGTAGTCGTAATCTTTAAAAGATTATTTTAACAATCTTAACAGCTGTTTACAAAATCTAATTTTCGAGGGGGGAAAAAGACTTAACGGAGTGAGGATATCACGGTCCTCAGCCTTCCATAAGCCATAGGGACAGAGCTGGCCGACCAGCGTCAGTGGGGAAGAGACGGGAATGAGAGCTCTGTGAGAGGGGCCCCCACCCCCAGCCCTGGTCCTCTTAGTCTCCCCAACCCCACCCAGGGGATTGTTCTGTTAGCAAACGCTGCATTGTAATTGTGACCCTTCTGTTTGGGAGAGTCCTTGGAAGACCAAGCCCATCCTCTCCTTTTTGCAGTGTGGTTAAGTGAGCATCCTCCCTCCCCGCTCCCGGGGCCTCGCCCCCCCGCCCAGGTCCTGTTCTGCGTGCTGGCAGGAACTGGGGCTGACGGGCACACTGACCGGGGTACTTGGGCTTGGAGAGGGCCCGTTGTCTATTAGGCTAGAAGTTGTGTGACATGATGAAACATTAAGTATTGGTATCTGCTCTCAGCGGGAGAGCTGGGCTGGGCGTCTCAATGACAAAGCTGGCACGCAGAAGGACAGGGATCCGGCAGACAGGAGGCGGGTCTCATCATGGTTCTTTGCCCAGCTGTAGCGTCCAAAACCCACCCTCCATCCCCGCTGCCATCCCAGTCGGCTTTATTAAGCCTTTCTCCCGGAACTCTCTAGTATTTTCTAATCAGTGCAAATGTCTCCCAGAGATTAGGCTTTCTGCTGTGTCTTTTTTAAAGCACAGAGATGTTATGGAAAGAAAAATTCGAAAAACCATCAGAAAGCATCACAACCATTGCCATCACCAGAAAGATGTGTGGGCGTCAGAAATATTTCCAAGTTGAATATCTATTTCAGATACGTGTCTTACAAATAAATAAGTAGATAAAACTCCAGGGCAACAGCAGATATGGGAGAGGCCCTTCAAGTCAGCTGAAATGAGATGATTCTGTCAGATCTATCCATGCTAAGACTTAGCACGCACTTTTAAGGAAATTCTGTTTTTGCAAATCTTAAAAATTTGGGAAATCAGAAATCTGACCGAGTATTCCACACTGTAAAGTGGACTCAGGCTTGGAACCCATAATGTAGCGGGGGCCGCCTGAGGCAAGGGTCTGGGAGACCTGGGCCACAGTGGGCCTCCGTTTCCCATCTGCAAAATGAGGGGCTCCCTTTGGGCTCAAAAAGTCTGTGACTTCCCTAGTGCCTTTATCTGTGATGTACTTGACTTTCTTTTGCATAATGAATTTCCAGAAAAGCTCTTAAAGTCATTAAAAAAAATATATATATATATACACACACACATATACATATATACACATATGTGTATGTGGGTATATATATATATATATCTCAGAGCCTAATGTAATTTATTTTGTGCCTGTGTATGAGTGCCTTTTATGCCAGAGTGTCTTATAATGAGTTGTTTTTGAACTTTACTAACCAAATTCTGTACTCCACCTATCCAAAATGAATCCAGTGACACCAAATTCATTTCTGTCCTGAATACTCTTAGGGCAAGACTTGGTCAGAAAGAAGGAAAAAACACACAGGTTCTGTCTCAGGACTTCTGAAATGCTGCTGTTGTTCTTCAGATCCACTAGATATGCATGGAAATTTCACTTTGCTATAATAATGGGGGTAACCCATATTGTAAAAATGAGGTTGGCGTCTCTCATTGGTTCAGGATGTGGCCATTAAGAATAGGGGTCTGGAGAAGAATGGTGTCCCTCCTGTCTGTATCCATCCATCCTTCATAGGTGACCATTAGCAAGTGGACTCTGAACCTCTGGCACAAAGTCATTCCTTCCTGACACCCTAAGGGGCAGCCTGGGCTAGTAAAGACACATCATTTTGCAGTGAGAGAAATTGATGTTTAGATTCAGGTTGAGATTCTTCATGCTACCGCATGACCTTGGGCCCGATATTCCACCTCCCTGAGCCTGAGTTTTCTCACCATAAAAATAAGGTTAGGCTGGGCGAGGCGGCTCACGCCTATAATCCTAGCACTCTGGGAAGCCGAAGCGGGCTGTGATCGCTCAAGGTCCGGAGTTCGAGACCAGCCTGAGCAAGAGTGGAGACCCCATCTCTACTAAAAATAGAAGAAATTAATTGACCAACTAAACACATATATAAAAAACTTAGCCGGGCATGGTGGCACATGCCTATAGTCCCAGCTACTTGGGAGGCTGAAGCAGGAGGATTGCTTGAGCCCAGGAGTTTGAGGTTGCTGTGAGCTAGGCTGATGCCACGGCACTCTAGCCCAGGCAACAGAGCAAGACTTTGTCTCAATCAATCAATCAATCAATCAACCAATAAATAAGGTTAAAGACAATTTCAGTATAGGATTTTTTTCTGGTTTTGGTGAGAATTAAGTCAATGTATGTAGAAGTCCCTGACAAAATGCTTGCCACATAGTGGGCACTTTTAAAAATGTATTGCTGTTGCACAACACTGTGAATGTACTAAATGCCACTGAACTATACACTTAAAATTGAATAAAATGGTAAATTATATGTTATATATATTTTGCCACATATACAAAGAAACATATTTCTATACCTGGCCATCATCTCTTAATGCCTAAAAGGTACCAGCCACATCTTGAACGTTCTGTGATGCAAGGACAGCTTACCCAGTTGATGTGGAGTCACAGAATATTAACACTGGGGCCATGGAGGTCTGACCTAACTACCCCAAACTGTGGAGCTCCATCCCACCCAGCTTGGTGCCACGATCTTCACACATGCCCCACTTCCCCAAAGCTCCTCTTCAACTTCCTGAGTTTTTTTGGTAGCAAAGGATGAGGTGGTGATGAATTTAAATCAGAACCCTAATGGCCTGACATCTATGCAGTTGTGTCCAGTGTTCTTCCCAAGATGAAGCCATGCCTTGGGTGACCAGGTGACTGAACAAGCTCCACCTTGATGTCAGGTTGCCTTGGTTTTCTTTCTGCCGTTGGATGGTCTGTGGTTGGGATATAACTCAATCTCTGTTCAGCTTCAGAGATGGAAATGCTGTTTTGCTTTAAGGTTTACCTGAGAACAATAACATCTTTCAAAACTAATAGTCATCTTTCTTTTTTCCAACCCATTTTTCAGTCTTAAGCTCTGAAAGTGCGTGCCATGGCCCACTCTTTTGATTTCCATTATTGATTATTTTATTTTGGTTATGGATGTTGCTGAAAGCATTTTGAGTATATTTTATGCACAGTGAATTCATATCTCTTTAAAGATCCTATTCTAGAAAAATAGTCTGTCTTAGAATTTCCTAATTTTAAATTTATGTAGAGTGTCAAGCTAACAGTTTTTTCCTTTTGGAGTTGGGGGTGTGGGTGGGGGCAGGTGGAAAGGCATCCTGACAGCTTAGGCCTACCCCGGTGTAGTTTGTCAACAAAAAAAAGCAGCAGGCAGATGCAGAGCCAGGTGAGCAAAGCAGTAGGTGGTTTGGCAGAAGGAGCCCTTGGTGAATATGAATTGCATGTGACGCTGTTTTCTTTTGGTTATAGCAAGCGGATGAGACCCTGGATTTTGAGGAACAGATTTTGGAAGCTGCTAAATCCATTGCTGCTGCCACAAGTGCCCTGGTCAAATCGGCCTCAGCGGCCCAGAGGGAGCTGGTGGCCCAAGGAAAGGTAAGTAAAGCCACTGGCCAAGACGTATGTGAGCCTTCAAGGGCCAAGGAAAAGAGTGCCAGCCTTTGGCCTGCCCAAGGAGACGCGTGCTGTACCTTCCCTCCCTGAATTGCCAGTCTTTGCCCTGACCTGAAAACTCCGTTTGCCTCAACTTGCCCAGCAGAATAAAAGATTTGGCTTCCAGGCCTTTCATATGCCTCTTGTTAAGGAAGGCATCTCGTTCCAGGCAGGGAGCCTGAACAAGACATTTATATTCCCACTGTACATTAGACTATTTAAAGATGTAAACTGTCTTGTTTTCTTACCGCTTTCCAACCCCAAATGGCCATTTGCTTTTTAGGACTGTTGAGCTGAATCCTCTCCAGCTTTGCAGCTAGTGCTTGCCTGAGCCTGTTGGTCCAAAGGCCAGTCTGGTTTTCCATCTGAGATTTCTCTAATCTGCATCATCTCTAGTCACTCATTCCATCTGCATTAGCATAAAAGCACAGTTGTTTTTTAATGATTCAAAGGATTAATAGTACATTACTAATTCTGGGTATGGAACAATAAAACATCTTAAAATATTCCATGTGTCCCGTTACTACCATACAACATGGAACATGGAACTGTCCTATCGAAACCGTGGCTTGCAGAGAGCATCTCAGATGTAGAGTCACCACAGAAACCTGTTAGATTGTGGGTTTGGGAAATGTGGTCACCATGATTATCAATCACTTCTGTTTGATATTAGAAGGCCTTTGATGTCAGTGCACAGAGAGATGGACACGATTATGTCTTGAGCTGAGAACTTGTAGTACAGACTGGAAATTTTGCCTGGCCAGTGGCTATGAGTCTTCTTCCAGGAAGTCCTGTGAGCTTAGCCATGTCTTAGTCCAATCTGCATACCTTTGTCCCTCCTTTTAACCGTCCTATAGCATTTTACTCAATATTTTGTCTGTCTCACCACTGGGCACTCAAGCTGTCGTCTTACGCTTCTCATCTTAACGCTTCTAGATGAGCGTGCTGAGGAGACCAGCAGAGTGCTGACTTTGGCATGTGTCTTCATAAAGTTCTTGTCAACTGATCAACGTATAATGACCCCAAATCCATCACTGAACAGAGCAGCCTACATAAAAATGTCAGTGTCAAGATTTATAAAGCATTGACTATGAGTCAGACACGTTGCTAGATACCGGAGACTGTAACTTGAATATGGTAGAGTTCCTGCCTGTCTTCTAAGGAACTTAAATGCTCAAGCATTTAAAAAGTTGGTAAAGAGGTTCTGTTGGACTTGGGTGAATTATAGGATCATATGCAGGACCTGGAGTTTTACCTGACGTTCAACGAGCCCTGATATGATACCTGTAATAGTCGCAGGTCCTCAGTTTCATGTTCAGATTGAGATACTCATCTCTTACCTTGCCATGTACCTCCTACAAACATAGAGGTGTCTCCTCTCGTAGCTCCTCCCTGTAGATTTAGACAGAAAACATTTCCCTTGTTGCCATGATTTCTAAATCAAAACAGAGATCCCTCTTACTTCCAGCCTCTTATTTCTCTTCCCAACTCTGACAGAACAGTCTGTGTTTCCTTAAGACAAGCTTCTGTACTCGATTGTAGGGAGGGAGATGGACCACCCTTTTTTAACATCATCTGCCAGAAGCTCACAGCGTGGCTTTCAGGGTCAATAGTTGGGAGAGATTTAAGGTTCCTTTGGCTCTCGAAGGAGGAGGCCTAGGGGCTCCCATGTTTGCCATGGTGAAAGGTCAGCAGAGGAATAAGCTCACAAAGACAGCCCCAAACCGTCATTCCTGAGCTGTTTCCCGGAAACACAATACCTGGGAGCCACGTGGAGCTGCTGTGAGCATTTCTCATTGTGGCCGGGTGGGCACCTGCCAGCCTGTGCTGTGCAGTCTCGGCGGGCCAGGGTCCCGCGTGACAAAGGGTGGCTCCCGTCTCAGGACGGTGCTGTTGGTGGGAGTCACCAAGCGATGCCATGAGTCTGGTTCTAGAGCAAGGTAGAGCTGCGGGGCTGCGGGTCACCTGGGCCTGCTGCCCTCACTGCAGGTTTCTTGACTTCCCTCTCCAGGTGGGCTCCATCCCCGCCAACGCTGCGGACGACGGACAGTGGTCACAGGGGCTGATTTCTGCCGTGAGTCACCTTCTCCTTCCTCCCCATTTGCCTTTTTGGTCCCCTGAGGGAGGTTTGGGCCTTAGGTCGCTTCTCTGTTGACTGTCCCCAGGCCCGGATGGTGGCAGCTGCAACCAGCAGCCTCTGTGAGGCAGCCAATGCCTCTGTTCAGGGACACGCCAGCGAGGAGAAGCTCATCTCATCCGCCAAGCAGGTCGCCGCCTCCACGGCTCAGCTGCTTGTGGCCTGCAAGGTGAAGGCCGACCAGGATTCAGAGGCCATGAGGCGGCTACAGGTAATGGTCACTGATGCTGGTGGGAAAATACTCCTGTTGGAGCGGGTAAGTGTCACCAAAGGGCACAGCCTCACTTCCTTGGCATGACCCACCAGGCCTTCCATCAGCCACCTCTGTCCCACATTCCAGCTTCATCCTCCACCACGTGCGTCCGCGCATCCTACGCCTGCTGCCCCACCAAGCTGACGTTCGCCGCGTGTACCTCTGGTCTGGTGTGTCGAGGCCCCCACTCACCTAGAATGTCCCGGCGGCCCTCCTCCCCACCAGCCCAACCGGGCAAACTCCTATTTGTAGTTTGGGACTCATCTACAAAGTCTCCCTTTCTAGGACGCCTTCCCTGAGTCTCAGGGCTCGGGGGCAATCAGTCCCTCCTATGTCCTTCGAGAGTTCCCGACCACACCACCCTTACGGTTCCCGTCACGTGGAACCACCGCATTTATTTTTATGTCTCCCTGCGACAAGGCTGTGAGCTTCTTAGGTACAGGTGCCACGTGTCTTCATCTATGTGTCCCTCACACCCAACGTGGCACCTCTTCCAGAGGGGGCCCTCCGTCAGTGTTCGCTGCAGATGGGAATGCAAGAACTCAGGAATTTCTATGGGACTGTTGCTGAGGTTTCCCAGAGCCCAAAGCTCATGTTACGGAGGTGACATCCAGTCTTCCCAGTGCCTGTACATTTTCCTGATTGTTTTGATTATGAAAATATTTTAAACACAATGGAAGAAATGCTTGAAGGAATACATCGCATGGCCTCAACGTCTTCACACATCAAATGTTATCATTGCTTTTTCTGTTCCTGTTTTTATCTACGTACAAAATAGTCTTGTCTAGTCGTAAGCATAGCAAGATACATTTTGCTTTCTTTTCACTTAACATTTTGTCATATGTATTTTTTCCTTGATGACAAGGTTTCATTAGTTGCTCTCTGCAAAGCTAACTGGTCCATTATTCATGAGTCTCAGTTTTAATGATTGCATGATATTGTACAACTGATTTATGCCAGAATTTTTCTATACTTCGGACATTTGGTATCTGATTTTCTAGATTTTCATTATTATAAGTATTACAATGCAGATTGTTAATGTTGCTAAGAATATATATTGATATTAAGTCATGAAGAAAATTATAAATGGCAGAAATGTTTGGACAGTTCTGCCAAAACTCGTGTTTTATTTTAAAAGCCCTAAAATGCACTTGTTTGGCCCTCCCGAAATTTCTCTCTGACTGACTTCCCTCACCTTCATTTGTCTCCTGGGATAAACCCAGGGGAAAATTGAGGAGCTGCATATTAGTGAATGTGCGACTCCTGGGTTTGAGGGGCACTTCAGGGAGAAACATACAGAATTAAGAGAGATCTGGCTCTGCCATGTCTTAGGTACATAAATCACTCAAAACCTTTCAAGCCTAAGCAGCCTTATCTGTAAAATGGGGATAGAGCGATCCTCAGTGACTCTTACGAAGGTCCAATAGGATAACAGATACGAAAGTGCTTTTTTAAGTCCTAAGGATTTACACAGATACAACACAGCATCACTCTAGTTATCATCGTTACTAGATGGTTTGACTGGCCTCTGCAATATCATGTCTCAGCCCCTTACAAATGACTCAGGGCACCTTTGGGGCTGGACAGACCTAAGTTCAAATCTCAGCTCTGCAGCTTACTAGCGACAGGATCTTCGGTCCTTAGCCTCAGTTTTCACATCAGAAAAGTGGGCTAATGATTGCTGACTTCATAAACCTTTAGGAGAACAAGCACATGGCGACTGCTTGTCAAATACTGATTGGCTTCCTCTTCTCTTCTTGTGCAAGCCCTCATAGTGCCCCTTGTCCCTTTAGATAACCAGATAGGCCAGTTAACTCTGAATGAGAAGAACTCTCACCTTTCTGGTGGCTAAACCTCAAGCACAAGCCCTTGACTCCGAAGGAGTCCGAACAAGGAATACAAGAGGTTTAACAAAGTATTAAACCACCTTTAGAAGAAAATGCTAAACCTCAGCTGGTAGAGAACAAATCCCTGGAGCCATGCTTCACGAGCATTAAGAACAAGCCAGTGTGGATGATAGCCCTTAATGAAGATCTAGACTTCACGTCGAAAAGCTTTTCTTCACTTGTCTCTTGCAATTGCTTCTTCCTCGAGCCTGCGGCCTAAAGCCTAGCCATGACTCTAAGAGTATCTGTGAAGGCCCCAGTTACTATGAGGCTCCCAGCCCTTCCACGTGGGGTAGATGCTGTATCCCTTCTGCCCTTTGTTCTCTCAGTGAGCACCAACTCTGAGCAGCTACCGTGCCAGCCAGGTGCTGGGAATGCCAGGACTCCAGCCCCTGCCCTCAGGAGGGAGTGCTCCAGGAGCACTGGGGGAGAGGGTGAGGGCAGAGCCAAGGCAGACAGGAGAAAGTGATGTCTAAGCCGAGTCCTCAAGCACGTGCTAAATTGTATGGGAGTACGGGGAGGTGGTTTTCTAGACCAAGGAAGCAGACCTTGCTCGTACTTCTGTTAACACACATGTCACATTGCTGCGGTCATTTATTTACATTATTGTAATTCCCCTCAAAAGTGTGTGTTCCCTGGGGTCCAGGAACTGTCTCATTCATCTGAGAATGACCAGTAGTTAGGTAGGTGCCCATGTTGGTAGAATCGAGGGATGGATGGATGGACAAACAGATGGTACTTGCTGGCTGGGGAGAACTTGTGTGTTACAATGGAAAGATGAGTTCACTCATGGTCTCCTGAACTGTACCTTCATGTCTGTTCTTGCCAGTCCAAAATGGCTGTTTCTAACGAAGGAATGTGTGTTTTGTTCACTCTCCAGGCAGCAGGAAATGCTGTGAAAAGAGCCTCAGACAATCTTGTTCGTGCAGCCCAGAAGGCAGCATTTGGCAAAGCTGATGATGACGATGTCGTAGTGAAAACAAAGTTTGTGGGGGGCATTGCCCAGGTTTGTGATTAAATCCAGAACAGTGTTTACTCCCAAGATGGGCATTGTGTTATGACAGAGACACAAAATAACAGTGACTTAAGCAAAATGAAAGTTTATTTCTCCCCCCTGTAGCAGTCTGAGTGTAAGCAGTCAAAGGATAGTGTGGTGTCTCCTCCATGGCTAAGACCTGACTCCATCTGCCTTATTTTTCCACCATCCCTGCTAATGTTGTCCTTGGCCATGTGGTCCAACATGGCTCAGCAGCCACCTCACTTTCCATCCAGCAGGAAGAGGGAAAGGCGGGGAGGGCCTGCCCCTGGAGTTGCACACGTCACTTCCTCTCATATACCATTGGTCAGCATTTAGTCACATGACCAACCTAGCTGCACAGGAGGCTGGGAAATGGAGTATTCTTCTCTTGAGTAGCATTTGCCTAGCTAAAAATTAAGGATTCTATTATAGAAAAGGAGAAGAACAGAAATTGGAGGATGGCAATATTATCATTTAAATAAAACGATGCATTTGGAGCTGCTGCCCACTCCAGACATTTGTCCCTGTACAGAGAGAATGAATGCTCACCCTCTCCCAGGACTTTTACAAGAGCAAGAGGGACTGTGACCTGTGCAATGTTGCATTCTCACGCGTGTGAATGAGTAGGAAACCCCAGGTAGTCAGGCTCTCGGTTTTGATATGTGTCGGTATAAATCCCTTATACGAGTCTGTCTGTCTCATCAGCACCAGGAACACTGAGGTTACTCATTCCCAGGCCTGCCTTAGCTCTTCCTGACCCCCTTCCTGTGTTTGGCTAATGGACTGGATGCATTTTTACCAGAATGTGTTTCTTAATACAGTAGTTCCATGAGAAGTTCCACAAAGAAGGGTCATACTGCACTTAATACTCCCACCTTAGTAAAAATGCTCTCATTAGCCTAGAAAAGGTTCTGAAAAAGCCAACAGGAAGGGAACTTACTTGGCTTTCTTGAATACACACCCATTTCACATAGAACCTACTATTACTAGCTAGTATTGCTCAGAGAACGCCTTAGAAGCATGAAATGTACAGACGAATGCCACCTAGTGGTTAAGGGCGCCAGCATTAGCTTTAAGCACACCTGGACCAGGTCCTCCTCCACTAGTGGGGTGGAAGTGGACCCACATCTCTCAGCTTCAGACTTCTTATTGGAAAAATAGGAATTTAATAGGGACACAGTAGGGGTACAGTAGGTGTTTGCTGTCAATCAGTGGCCAGAGTCAGTTTGTTTTCTTGGGTCAGCTGGGTCTTTTAGTTTCAAAGCCCAAACTGTGACACACAGGCTGGTCCCCAGAGCCAAGAATGCTGTTCCTGGGGCACTGCTGTGTCCCCCTGCAGCAGGGGCTGTGGGAGCTCATGCCACCAGCAGTGGGGGCGGGATGGTTTCCTAGAAAGCGTTAGATCCACTCAGCTCGTTGCTTTCCTTCCAGATCATCGCCGCGCAGGAAGAAATGCTAAAGAAGGAGCGAGAACTGGAAGAAGCGAGGAAAAAACTGGCTCAGATCCGCCAGCAGCAGTATAAATTCCTACCCACAGAGCTGCGGGAGGACGAGGGCTAGGGCCGGAGCCGGGGCGGCGAGCCCCAGGGCCCGGCTCTGCCTGGACTGGACAGACGGTGTTCCTGAGGGGCCGGGCACCGCCCCCGGGTGCGGCCCGGAGCCCCGAGCGCCCGTCCTCACGTCTCTGTCCCGTGGCACCAGCTGCATGATGTGATGTCTCACGGTACCGTGTCCCACCCACAGCTCCTCCGCCGCCTCCCCTCATGCCTCACTGTGTCTCAGGAGAGAGGGGCACCTGTTTCGTGGACTGTTACCAAAAAACGAGAAGTCAGTATTATGTCGTTCTCAGACACTTTTGCTTGTGCGGGTCCTTCTCTAGGCCTGCTCCTGGGCCACCTTATGAAATCGTAATAGGAAAAAGAACTAATGGCTTGGAGGGAGTCGTTGATGTCACAGATCCTCATGGATACCCAGGAGAAGACGGAAGTTGGAGTTGGACATGGTTCATCAAAGCCGGAAACACAAACCCGTGTGGACTCTGGAAGGGCGGCCGAGGGACCGCCTTCCACGTCTGGAGCACCGGCCCACCCCGGGGGTGTGGAATTCCTGCTCCTATTTGCACGCTTCCCTGCCTCAGTGTGTAAGCTCCTTGTACAATCTAGACCCTTCTTGTATTCTGTGGCCCGGAAAATCAGACGATTATTTTGTTTTTTTCCTCCATAATCCAAAGGGCAGAGTTTGTGGGAGGCCGCCAGGGCTTGGTGAGCAGGGACTGTAATAAAACATGTGGGCTCCTCATTCTGCAGAAGCTGTTTCAGTTCATGGAGATTCATGCACCCAGACCCATGTCTCCCAGGTGACAGTGCCAGGCCCCCCTTGTAAGTGTCTGGGGCCGGGATTCAGCGGGAATAAAGGACTTCCTTGTGACTCACCGTCAGGTCCCACAGTGGTCAGAATTCGGGATTGGAAGGCATCCGTTTAAAAATCCGTCACCTGTCCTCCATCCCAAGATGACTGCCTTTCTGTCTTAATCCCCCTAGAATCTAGATGTACCCTAAAATCAATGTGAACCTTTAACAAGATAGTTTTACTTACTACCATGTAAGTGAAGACGTTCGGTGTTTGTCTTCCGGGTGCCATGCTTCCAGGATTTCATACTCTTTCCCCTCTTTCCTCTTTTTCTGTGATCCCTCTCCTGAAAAGGGCATTTTAAGACCTTGAATTTACCTTTCATCTGAGCCTTTACCCAAGACAGTACCTGAAAGATGGGTGGCTTGTGGGATAGATCCTAATGCCAGGGAGCAAGAGTCTTCGACAAAATACATGTGGGGAAGAGCAGAGTTGATGGGGGTCCATGGTTGTCCACGCTGATAACTGTTGGAGGCAGTTGTTCCACCTCTCGGTAGTGGTCTGTATCCCGTCTCACATTTCATCCCCTGGAGTTGCAAAATTCCACCCAGGGGGAAGGTTGGTGCCTTGGTCCTCAAAAGATGTCACCTTTAGGCCCTGCCCAGTGGTCTTGCTTCAGCAGACCCTAGCCCATGTCATGGTTTTAAAATACGTAATTAAACTTTTGAAAGATCCCCATATTTATAAGATAATTGAAATGCTACACATATTAGAATTTTTTGCAGACCAGTAGAAAGTTAGAAGTAGTACAATGTAAATAAAAAGCAAGTGGAGAGAGTAGGTGTGGAGTGAAGGTATGCAGGTACTGATTCTAAAGGAGGGGGGAGCTTTTGAGACCTGGCCTCTCCAGGAAAAGCTAACTATTGGCTCACCCTCTTGGAGTGGGGCTAATGTCACTCTTCATGCCTTCCCTGAGCTGGACACGGAGCAGGGGGACAAGGTGCTTTTTGAGACTCTTAAGAATCAGACCCAACCGTCAGAGTCAAGAGGTGTTGATGGTCTCGTGCAGCAGGACGCTGGGGAGCCCCTCCACGGCCCAGCCCACCCCACCCTCTGTTTCTGCACTCAGTGCCCAGGCAGCTGCCCCTCTTCCCTCTGCCTGTCCCCTGCCACATTCCAGCATCCCAGAAGCGAGACAACCACAGGCAGTGAGTCTTCATTTCTGCCTCGGAGTCTGCATTGGATACCAGATAAACCTCTAGAGACAAACCAAACAGAAAGGCCTGTCCTTTATACCTTTAAAGAACAGGCAACTTGAAGAAAGTCTATTTGTGTAGGACCTATTTTGTAAAGACCCTCCTGTCTGGAGTTTTCCGCTGCTGGGAGCTTTTGGGAACTTGGTTTCCAGTCGTCACCTGGTGTGGTCCTGGTTTTTCACCTGTCCCTTCCGTGTCCACCCTGCACGCGTGTACATGAGTGGCCTCGTGGCTAGCCTGGTCTTCTCTCATGTCGTAAAACGATTGAAAGGCTGTGCTTTGGGCATTATTTAATAAGCAGTGCTGCGAGTGTCGCTGCATGGCGTTGAGGAGGGCTTCTGGTTCTACTTCAGAGGGAAATAATGTAGGTGCAAGTTGCATTTTGGACTTTCAAGGCATCTAACAAGAGGGTAGTTTCAAGGTAAAAATGGTCTCAGGGCTGGATCATCTGTGTGAAGGGGGAGCAGGTGTGTGGATGTCTGTCCCTTTTCGCCTCTCCCTGTCCCATAAGGAGAACTAACACTGGGCCTTGAATCCTTGGGCTGGTCTTTGTCCCCAGGAATTGCTGTTTCTGATGGTCAAAAAAAGAACCTGAACTAAATTTCAGAACTGCCCGGTGATTGGAGAATTTGGATTTTGCTTGGTTCTGCCTTTCAAAAGTCTTTGGATAAGAATGCTAAGGTCATGTTTGGTTAAGCAAACAGCCCTTGTTTAAACTCTGCTGGTGTCCAGTCAGGTGTGGCCCTGGCAGTCTGTGTGGGCAGGTACCTTGAGTCACGGTTGCTCCTCCGGTAGGTCATCAAGAGCCCTCCAGGTCACTTACAGGGGCAGCTGCCCAGCCTTACGGAGTGAGCCACCTGTGGCCTTGCCAGCATATATTTGTATCATGGAAAATGCCTTTGAGCTTCTCATAGGTTGCTTTCTATGTGTTTTATCATGAGTTCAGCCTATTCCTAATTTGTAAAAAAAAAAATATAACCCAGGCTGGACATGGGGCTCATGCCTATAATCCTGGCACTTTGGGAGGCTCGTTTGAGGCCAGCGCTTCAAGACCAGCCTGGGCAACATAGCAAAACCCCATCTCTACAAAAAATTAAAACATTGGCTGGGTGTGGTGGCGCGTGCCTCTCGTGCCAGCTGCTCGGGAGGCTGAGTCAGGAGGGTCCCTTGAGCACAGGAGTTTGAGGTTGTAGTGAGCTGTGATGAGGCCACTGCACTCCAGCCTTGGGCGACAGAGTAAGACCCTGTCTCAAAAACAAAACCCAATTCACCACCCCCTACAAAATGAGCCCTGCCTCCAAAGTGATCCCAAGGCCAAAACCTCATGAAAGACCCAGGCACAGGGCAAAGGCGGGGAGCAAGCCATGGTCTGTCCCAGGGAACTCATAGGCCTCTCCCTGAGGAGCCTCAGTTTCCTCTTTGGCAAGTGCTCCCCAAAATCTTTTCTCCCAGCTTAGGGGTTCTGGCTTTAAGAGCCCAGTACAGACTACCAGCATGTTCCACTCCCAGATCCCTGGAGGAAACATACCCTCTGTAGACCAAGAGTCTGGCTACTTCCAAGAGCCTTATCAGACCCAAGAAATGCAGGGGAAATGTCCACTTCAGGCTGAAAGGCAGTAGTCCCCAGCGTTCAGAAAGCAAAAGACATTGACAACTGTGCTAGTGGCTCAAGTCCAGTTTCTCCACAGTGCTGGCCTCAAGAGGTGACCTCTGCTGGGGAAGGCCTCTTTCCCAAAGGAGGCCCAGCTACCATGTTTAAAGTGTCCTGAGACGACAACACCTTTCTGAGCCTGTGCTTGGTGTGTCATGTTTATGATGATCGTTAGGAAAGAGAGTGTGACAGCTTCTGTGGACTGATTTTTTAAAACCCTAGCAACAAGAGCTGCTGCTTAGGTTTGGATCGGGCCTTTCTCTGAGCCCTCCTCCTCACCCTCCGCGAAGCACCCTCGAGTGGCAGGAGTCACTGAGTCGGCGTCTCGGCACCCCGCAAAGCGTGAGTGAGGCTGGGGCCACTCAGACGCCTCTCCCCGACCTGCAGGACCCTCGAGAAAACAGGAAAGTGAAGCTCTGCCCTGTGTCATGATGTCTAACCACGTAAACTAATTTATCTAATCGCATAAATTATTTTTTTTTATTCAACAGAAATAAACCTTTAAAGGAATGAACCCGTGTGAAGGTCTCATGGGAACGGGAGGAAGGTAGAAACGAGAGGAAAGAGTGAAATTCCTCCTCGAGTTCCAGCTCCATGGCTACCGGAGGGGTGTTCGGAGAGAGGATGCGAGGGGTGGGGGGTACACAGATGGAATGCCACAGGGGGCCACTGAGTTCCATACAGCTGGTGACACTTGAAAAAACTCAAAAAATAGACCGTGAGTAGGTAGACACAATTACTTTCCACTGAAAGAAGCTACTCTAGGCAAGCAGCCCAGGGGCGCTTTGACCACGCAAGGCACCGAGGTCAGAAGATTGCACGGCGAAGACAGCAGTGCACGTGGGATCGCCTCCACGCTCCCCCCAGGGCTGACGCAGGGAGGCTAGTTAGGTTCGCCCCTGACGACTGAGGCCAAATAGGCAGCCTCCGGGGCTCCCCAGCCCCTCCGTCCTGTTTGGGGCTGGGAACTGCTTGGCCAGACTTAGATGTGGGGCATTTCTAATCTGCAGGTGGGAGTGCCCGGGAGTCACCGTAGCAACCAAGAGTGTCACTGGTGTATCCAACGGCTGATAAGGATTCTTTACTCTTAAAATGCCGATTTAGGATCCCTAAGCCGATAGATACTGATGGTTTTTATATATCTGACTTGACAAGAACTATGGAAATGGGGTCCCAGGGTAAAAAATGCAGAGCCAGGAAAGAGGATGTGAGCTGAGCCCGAGAGCTCTCCACTGGAAGATGCTGTAGTGGAGGGAACTGCTGCCAGGAGTAGGATAGGGGAGCGGATGTTTCACCTCCCGATAGCTGACACTGTTCCCCTGCCGAGTGCCAGGCACGTACCTTTATTACCCCTATTTAATCCTCACAACAACTATCTACAATATGAAGCGTCAGCGCCCTTATTATCCCCATTTTATAGATGATGAGGCCGAGGCACAGAGAGGTTAGATCACTTGCCCAAGGCCACACAGCTAAGGAAGCTGGGATCTCCCAACCACTAGATTCAGTTCTGCCCTTTTCTCCCATGGCTCTGGGTCAAGTGTTCACCCTCCCTGGACTGTGACCATCTCCAGCTGGAGAGCGGCAGTGCAGACACTGAAGCTCCAGTTTGTCTCCAAAGCTTAGGTGTTTAACCAACAGTATATGGAGAACTTGGTCTGCACCTGGCCAGCGGGGTAGAAATTAAGCAGGCAGAGGGAGGGAGAAGGACCTCGGAGCAAAAGGAACCCTGCCTGCATGTGGCAGAGCCTAGGATGGGGGAGGGGCGGGTCCTGGGCTCTTAGGGACAGAGAGAAGGGGGGGTGGGAGGGGCGGGCGCTGCAGGAGAGGCTGAGTCTGCCAGTGGTTGTTGAGGGAGGGGGACATTCTGAGGTCACAAAATGAACACTGCGCTAAGGAACGTGTTCTGTATGTGCAGTTGGAGGGGAAGGCCTTGCTTGACTGTGTTCACACCTGGTGTCTCCAGAACCCTGGTTTGGGATCTCCTCCTTTCTGATCACAGCTCTGTCCTTGCAAAGTTTTAAAACACAGTGTCCAAAGGTAACTTATATGGTCCTGAGAAATTCTACTGGGTATTTTTATTTCAGCATCCTCCATCCATACAATATCATTGCAGGAGTTTTGCTGCCTGAACTCCCCAATGGGAGACGCCCCCGGCGCCAGCCCCTCTGTGGCCAGGAATGCCTGTGCGAGGCTGGCACCCAGGAGGGACATTAAAGGGACTCGAGCTCTTGCAGCCATATTCGGGGTTCCCTGCCTGTTTGGGCCTCTCTCTAGACACTGTGCAGCTTATTTTCAGAAAGAGAAGTTTAGTTCTCTTAAGCTCAGAACTGAATGTTGGAGAAATGCTTCCTGGGTTCATGAGAAAGCTGGCCATGCCCCACATGTGGCCTGGTTTAGGGGCAGCCCAGGTGAGAAGGGGCCCCGAGGAAGGCCCTCAGTCCCGTGCTCACAGCACCCTGACGCTGCGGGGTTATTCCGGGCACAGCAGCAAGGAGAAGGTGCTACAGGCTCCAGGGGAGAGGCAGGGTGGTGTCCTCTCGCCTCCCTGGACTTCATGGGCAGGAGAGGGGATGGAAAGAGAATGAAAGAAAGGCACAGCCTTGCCCTCCTAAGATGTGAGATGCTCCTTGGAGAAGTCAGTCTCCTGCGAGGGAAGTGAGAACGATGCAAGTTGCCCAATGTGGGTGGGAGGCCGGAAGGGCCCAAGGCCCCAGGGAGAGTAGGACTGGCCAGGAGGTGGCCGGGTAGACTCTCAAAGGATGCGGCGCAGTTAGCCTGGGCTAGCGGCTGGGAGCGGGGAGAACATTGGGGTTGTAGGCACACAAATAGGAAGAAGCGGATGGGGAGAGAGGACCACACAAGGCCTAACACTGTAGGGACAAGCAGGGACAGAGGCTGTCTGGCAGGACCCTGGAATCAGGGCTCCACCCCAAAGGAAGGAGGGGACAGGAAAGCTCAGGAAAGACAACAAACCCTTCAGGCTGGCTGTGCTCTGCTCTACGACCACCCGCTTCATGCCTGCAGGCTCATCGTCAGCTCCCCTGACGGGCAGGCATGTTGCTTGGCCACCAGAAAGCAGCACGACAGCCCTGTTCTCGGGGCTGCACCCTGGAGCACCCATATTTGCTGATTAGCTGGATTGTGACAAAGCAGCTT
Organism: Mirza zaza; assembly: GCA_008750895.1. Lineage (NCBI taxonomy): Eukaryota > Metazoa > Chordata > Mammalia > Primates > Cheirogaleidae > Mirza > Mirza zaza. The sequence goes on along the minus strand of VSMD01070092.1, from coordinate 1,793 downwards.
GCCAATGCTGGGCTGTTCCCGGGTTCCAAGGACCAAAGCCCTTTGCACCCATATCAGCCGTCCTTGAGATGCCTCCTGGGTGGTTTTGACCACAGGGGGCAGTGTGGCTCCACAGGACACGAACACACAGGGCATTCCTGTTTTCCTTGAGAGAAGGAGGCATTTCTTGGGCAAATACATTTCAGAATCAAGCTATTAAATAGGTTAATAACTTAAGTCCTGTGAGATCTCTTGGGCCTTTAAGACACTCAAATGCACAGGATAACTCTACAAGTAACACATAAAACATAGTGTTGCCCCAATTTGGAGGGTCTTAGAGCACTTTTTTTTTTAATTCCAGTATATTTTGAAGGATAAATATTCCAAGGATCACACCTTGGGAAACCCTGCTCCCAAATCCTGTTGGAATTAGCGTCTGTCTCCCCGCTTAGCACGCGGAGCATTCTCTGTCTAGTATTACTAGGTAATATTTCGTCTGTGCAGCAGCTTCATCTAAAGGACTCAGGCAGAGGACTGAGGCCGTGCAGTTTGTAGGCGGTGTTTATGACCTGGTTGGTGTCAGCTGCCGTGGACTTTGGCTGATTTCAACTTGAGTAGCCAAGAAAAAACTTTGTTCCCAAACAGCTACCACCCACCACAGCTGTCTCCTTCCTTCTCCGCACCCACCCCGCCCCACGTGGCCCTGCCATGCCACAGGGCGACACTACTGCCTAAAATAGGTTCTCTGAAAATTGCTTTCCTAGGGTTTCCTTCCTAAGACAGCTGCAAGGAAACACAACTTGATCCTAAATATCCTGAAACCTCCTGGTAACTGTCCCCGTTGTCCAGTCAAATCTAGAAGAGGGACTCCAGCCCAAAGAGAGTTGTTTCTAAGATGCTGAAAGACCTCAGGTGGTGTGAGCTGATCCTACAGCCAATGCCCATGGTCTGAATCCCAGTGGAAAGGAAGGGAGAGGGGCAGGGGAAGGATGCTTTAATAAACCCAGAGTTTCTTCCCGCAGCTCCATACCTCAAAAAGGCCCTTAAAATTCAGCTCCCCAATCCTTCCTCGCCTCTTCTTGCCTCACAAGGCAGCACAATGAAGTGATAAGAACGTGCAAGGCCTTGGACTTCAGGGAGATGTACGAGGCTTTGGGCAAGTCACTTAGCTTTCAAGCCTGTTTGGGATGAATGATGAACATTGTGCCTGTCTCCCCAACACCTGCGACCCCCTCACTAATGGAGAGCAGCATTTGGGGAGAATTGGCCTCAAGCCAAGGGCGGACCTGATTGGTTCAAGGATGACACTGTCCTCCCTGCTGGTGATCAGTTCTAGAACTGACATACAACCTGATTCCAGCCAAGGGTTTGGGAGGAAATGTCTGCTGGAGGCATCGCCTCTTTCTCTCCCATATCAGTGCTGAATACAAAACCACCTTCTGACCACAAGCAGAACCAGCCTCAGGACGGAGCCCACCCCAAGGATGTCAGAGTGAAGACAAAGAATCTGTATGTTGGTGGCATTGTTGATCAGCTTGTCTAGCCTAATGCTTCCAAGGCTTCCCAACCCCTACCTAAATGCATTTCTGCCACATTTAAGCCAGCCTGAGCTGCACTTGCAAGCCAATGCTCTCTAACCAACCCCAGACAGCAGTCAGATGCAACAGGCCAGCAAGCATTTGAGCACATATTAAGTACTCAGCACAATGTTGTTTGCTCTTTCCTTCACACCTACATAAAAGCAATCTTGAAAATGTGACCAAAGAAAACCCCATTTCTTCCACTTTCAAGAGTTAACTCAGGTGCTCAAGAGA
>VSMD01070090.1:0-21130 GCA_008750895.1 Mirza zaza | reverse complement strand
CAGGGCGCCGTGGCTGTTTCTCCCACCACCGGTTAAATCGTGGGAAGAGTGTGCTGAAACAAAACGTCTTTTATTGCCTTGCGCTCCAAATGCACTGTGGGGAGGGTTTACCAAGGGGCGTTTAGCACAAATATTTTCAGAGATTTTCGTGCGGTTTAGGTCCTGGACTATTTGGATTTGAGAAGACGGAGCAAATTGATCTATGAACTGCGTGCTTTAGTGATTACTTGCAATGTTCCGGGCTTTCTGGATTTCATCTCTCTTTCCCTGGCATGATGCGATCCCCTCAACAATTGAATTGCTCCTTGGCAATGTGCTGGCTGTGAGCTGTGAAAAGTCAGCACAACTCCAAATGCGGGGTGGGTGGCTCCGCTGAGCGCCGTGACCTCACGCGGGAGGTCCAGACGGGGCGACAGCTAGAGTCATCAAACAGGACGCATTCCAAAGCAGACCCAGCTAGCCGTGGATTTAACGACGTTTTAGCTGTTCGAGGATATGCACACACGCTCCCTCTCTCACACTGTCATGTGTGTGCGTGCACACACACACACACACACACACGTGTGTCCATCCAGACCGAGCTGGGTCATGACAAGCCGGCGTCACCAATACTGTCTCCTGGTTTTTCAATTGTTGATCATGTCAGGCAGCAGCTAATAAGCACTTGAGAATGAGAATCCACTGATCATCTTTTCCCAAATCGGTGGAGCCTGTGTCTGCCACAACTTCGTTTAACATCCCACCAGGAGAGGCGGCGGCACCAGCCCACCCAGGAGCGGCCTCACCGTCTCCCTCCACGGTGTCAGCCTCCCATTCAGGCGGTGCTGGGGCCAGTTTTCCTCCGGCCGCAGCGCTGGCTCCTGCCTCCCCTCCTGCAGCCTCCACTCCAAGCCCCTGGTGAGGGGCCGGCTCATGTTCCCCTGGTGGCCGTGGGGTTAGAAACAGCTGTGCCCTGGTTCCTTCTGGCTCTGGAAAACTCCCTCTCTGTAACCGCAGAGGGAGGAGATTCACAGCCCTGGAAACCACACAGAATTGAAGAGATTGTAACTCACTCACCGGAGGACACCTCCAGGGAGCCAGGCCCCGGAGAGATGTGGGGCTGGACTTCCAGGCAACTTTGCAACTGCGTTCAGACTTTGAACTCCCCTTTCCTGTCCAGCACAGCAAAGGGCAATTTAATATACACTTTTAGGTACTTCTCTATGCTCAATAAGAAGACAAAGCTCTCCGTGGACCTGAACTAGAAGCATGAGGTAAAAAGGGGACCAGAGCTGCCGACATGCTGGGCTCCGGGGCAAGAGCCCATCAGAAGTGGTTGTAGAGGTTTGACTCCTGCAGCTGACAGGGACCCGGACGTCCCCATGTGCCAGGAGAGCCCAGCCAAGCTCGTGAAGGTGAAACCAGGAGCAAGTGAAAGAAGCCGGGAGAGCCAGTCCTGGCAGAAGCAGAGCAGCTGCTCGGGCGGGACCTGGGCTGTGCTGCTGACCACCCGGGCTGCAGCTGCCTCTCCCCAGCACCCCACAGGCTGGGTGGGGGCTCCAGTGCAGCCCTGGCTCTGGAGCAGGATTCCCAGGAGCAGAGGAAAGGCACCTGCAAAACCACCAAGTGAGGTCAGGTGAGGGCAGGAGAAAGTCAGTGAGAGGGAGAGAGACCCACTCAACAAAAGGTTCTCAACGGCACACAGTAGATTTACAATAAGGTGATAATAGGAAAATACAAAAAATAGGAAAACCTCAAAAATTACTGTAGAATGCCTTCAAGGACCTCTAAAAGGTAGAGAAACAAATAACATCAAAAGAGTAAGAAAAGATTATCAATTAGATATGAATTTTAAAACAGATCAACTTTTAAAGCTCCATTAAAGATCCTCAAAGGGAAGAATATAGACATTGGAATTTTTTCTTAAATCACAAGTGGATGTGAACTTAGAAAAAGAATTTGTAAGCTGGAAGGTAGTAGTATGAAACTTCCTCTGGGTACAGTGCATAGAGGGGAAATCTCAAGACATGGATGAGAGAAGTTAAGAGATACAGAAAATAAATTTAAATTACAACACACAAGAAAGAGAGAAAAAGGGAATGGCAAACAATATTTGAAGACAGTATGACTAGAAGTTTGCAAGAGAGTGAAAATGCAAGAACTTTCAGCTAAGGAAACACATTGAGTGCTGAGCAAGATAACTATAAGTGAATCATAAGGAAACACTGTTGCAGAATAGAAAGGAGAAAGTTTCTAAAAATAAAAGAGATACTGAAAAATCATGACAATGAGCCTGACAACAAATGTTTCCTCAGCAACAGTAGATATTAGAAGACAATGAACAAATAGCCTCAGAGTATTAAGAAAACTATGAATGTAGTATTATATCCATCCTGTGAAACTATTGTTCATGAGGGTAAAAGAGGCCAAGACATTTTCAGAGTATGAAATAAGAAACATGCTTTATGACCTTCAGACCATTGCAGAGAAAGCTACTAAAGGACATATTTCAGCAAGACAAAAAGTGAACCAACAAAGAACGGCTGGTCTGCAAGAGACAATACGAAGCAGAGGAGCTAATAAAAGTATCTATTTAACCACTGATTAGAAATTTTTATTTAAGAATATTGAATTAAAATGTCAGACAACAATGTAGGGTGGGGGCAACTGGAGAAGGAACAAAACATCAATAACTTTAGACTTTGTTAGAAAATTTAAGCTAATATAAATACAAAAACGTAGACAGAGATAAACATATCAATACTCACAATAAATGTGACTTAATTAAAATTACCTAAAACAGTCAGAGGTTATCTAATTAGATAACAAAAACTTTCTCCATGCCCTATAACAGAGGTATACTAAAAGCCAAATAACAGTGAAATGTTTATAAAAAATAAGTAGAAAAATATGTACCAAAACTATACATAACATGGATTAATAAACAAATCAGAATAGCAATAACAAAATATTTAGAACCCATTGAAGGAAATGCCACTTTATATCAGAACTCATAAGACTAAAGCAATCCTTAAAGTAAATTGATAGCTTTTGATGATTTTTTTAAAAGATTAATGCTATAAAATAAATGAGCTTATTGTTCAACTCAAGAACCTACTAAAATAAGAGAAGAGTAAGACTGTATAAAAGAGAATAAAATAAACAATATATAAGAGTAGAAATTAACAAAACAGAAAAGACAGACAAAATATGGATGATTAATAAAACCGAAGCTGTTTCTTTGGAACTAGTGGGAAAAAAAAAACAGTGAACTGAGTGGATACGTTAAGGTGAAAAAAAGAAAGCACGATGTAGTATTAGAAACTCAAAAAGAGTTCAAAAGTACAGATACAACAGGAATATTAAAAATCATAAGAGTATAATCAACAACTTTTTGCCAATAAATTTGAAAACTTAAAAGAAGCACTTTTCAGGTGAAATTTATATAAATTATCCAGACACTATGTTCTGGTGATTTTGCAAGGCGAATTTAAGCTTCAAGAAACAGAAAATCATTTCCTTATATAAATTGTTCCAGTGAGTACATGAAGCAAATAAAATACCTGACTCATTTTCCGATGCCAGTATAATTTGAAATCAAAACTGGACAAGGACATTATGAGAAAAGAAAATTATAGGCGAACCTAACACAGAGCATAGATGCAAAAATTCTAAACAAAACATTTGTAAATCCAATCCCCCGATGTATTAACAAAAGAACATGGTAGCGAAGTGGATTTATTTATCCCAGGAAGTGAGGGGCAGGTGTGGTGGCATCTAGGACTGTCAGTCAAATGGATCTGCCTCCCCTTGGAGGCAGGTGGCCGTGCTCAGGAGGAGGCAGCCCTCCTCCACCCTGCAGAATCCAACTGCCAATGCATATATAGAAGCAAACAGAACAGAAAAACAACCCAGAAACCTCCCAGCAAATCCAGAACGGAGGATAAAGGCATCCTTTATTTCATAAAGAGTCACAGAAATGGATAAGGAGAAGGAAGGGGAGGAGGGGGATGGAGAGGGGGAGAAGCAAACGTTGAATTTCATGACAAAAGTTTAGAACCATGAAATGGTAATAATGTCAGGAACTTTCTGGGCTGCTGCTGTCACTGCTCCTTCCTGACACGTTCTGGAGCCCAGAGCAAAGTGAGGACCAGAAACGACAGAAACGAAGACCAAAAATGAAGATCAGGAAGAAAAGAACAAAACTGCCATCATTGGCAGAGGAATAGACTGTCTACAGAGAAATTCAAGGAGATTCTACCCATGACCATTAAGAATAATAAGCAAGTTTAGGGCATTTGCTCGATTTAAAATCAATATACAAAAATAAAAATTTCTCTGTATGTGAGAAAAAGCCCATCCAAAAGTGTCATAGAAAAAAAAAGATTTACCAAAACCACAAAAACTACAAGTTACCCAGAAATAAATCTAAGGAAAGATGAGCTAGAAAAGAGAGTTATAAAGTATTATGGAAGGACATAAAAGGAGAGCTGGATAAATGGAGCAATATACTATATTCACAGGTGCAAGGAGCAATGCCGTAAAGGAGTCGACAGTTCCCCAAATTTATCTATGATTTCAATGAAATCCCAATAAATTCCACAATTTGAGGCACTGATTCTTACTAAAATTTATGTGGATGAGTAAAAGTAGAAGAACCATGATGACAGTGGAGAGAAAGAGAGACATGGTGGACGCCCACTCTGCTGGTCTAGCTGTAGACAGGTGAGTTGTCTCCAAGGTGTAGCCATCGTAATGAAAGGCTGTCATATTTTGATAGGCAAGTATCTGTGCAGAATAGAATAAAAAACCCAGAAATATATATTTGCATGTGTGCAGCTGTGGCCTAAGAAGCTGGAGATGTGATGAAGACGGCTGTGTCCACTCCAAGTCCGAGCACATGGCTACTTGGAATTCCCAGCTCCTTTGTGAAAAAGTCTGGCCAGAGGATGATGCAGAAGTGCTGACTGCTGGCCTAGAATACAGCTGGGAATTGCCTTTATCCTCTTCCCCCTGCCCTCCATGGATGGTAGGAACTAAGCCTTGGACCAGGAAGGTTGGGGTCAATCCCTAAGGATGGAGGAGCCTGAGTTTCTGGAAGAATTATCAGAGTAGGAGACCAGGAGACAGGGCTGGGACCAGATGCAAGGGTTTGCAGATCTGGTGCGAGTATTTAGGTAAACAACTCTCCAGCAGACACTAACTAAATGGCTGATAACTGCAGGCAAGAATTGGCTTCAACCAGCTTGTCAGCTCTGTCATCTTACGTGAACTTTGGCCAATGACAGTATCATTGACATTGTGGCTTTAAAATTTCTCTGCCCTTGAAATCAGCCTGACAGTTCCGAGACAACCACATACGGTATTAAAACAGGAGGGAATCCCATTCTAGAAATTACTACCCAAATTATTAGTAAAAGCCAACCCCTTGGCCTTCAACATTCTTCCTCTCAATTAGTAAAACTACAAAAGAGCTAAAAACCACCTCCTCCCAGGGCAGCTGCTCTCTTTCGAGCCTGCTCTCTCTCCTGAGTGTACTTCGGCTTTCAATAAAAAGCTGCCACGTGCTCAGCTTACGTGGTGCGTCCTGAAATTCTCTTCCTGTCTGTCCATCTCTAAGAACTTGGAGAAGCCTCCACTCGGAGGCCCGTAACAGAGCCACCGAACATCCCAGGAAAGGCTGCCCCAGGCTTGAACCTGAGAGAGAAATGCGCTTCTACCTTGTTTCAGCCACTTAGCTCTGGGGTCTGTGCTTCTCATGGGAGGTCTTTATCCTGGTGGAGAAGGCATCACAGAGCAGCAGGCCCACTCGACAAGCTGTGCAGGGAGAACTGTCTGGGCACATGAAAAGAAAATATAATCAGATGCTCACATCGTGTGCAGAAATAAGCCCTAGATGGATTTGAAACCCAACATGGAAAATAAAACTTGAAAGCAAGTGGAAGAAATTATGGGCTACCTTTAGCGCACACACCTCAAACAAGATCAAAGCAGAAGTGATACAGGGAAAAAGCTGATGTATTTGACTAGGTTGAATTATAATTTCTGTACAACAAGCAACCACATCAGGTGAAGACATCATAAATAAAAGAAACACCTATTGGGAGAAAAGACTGGTGATTATAAGACAAAGTAACATGTTTCATAATACATGAAGGACATCTGCAAATCATAAGAAAAAGAACCCAGCATTAAAATAGGCAAGGACTGTCAGCAGGCAAGCCATAGGGAGGGGTCTCAGGTGGCCAGTAGTCACATGCACAGATGTGCACATCTCCACGCCTCAGGGAGTGTAAGTTAAAACAATACAGAGATGCCCATCAGATGGGACACAGGTGAGATACTAAGCCTGCCATGCCGAGGGCAACAGGAAGAGCGTGCCTTAGGTTGGGTGGGCAGTCCAGTCCTGTCTGAGGAGGTGAGACATGGGAAGGAGCCCGGCCATGTAAGAGTCAAGACAAGAATGTTCCAGGCAGGCAGAAGAGCAAGTGCCAGAGTCCTGGGTCAGGAAAGACGCCGGGCTCTGCGGGAAGCTCTGTGGGAGGGTGTCCTATACAGTAAAGGACACAGCAGCAGGAATTAGGATCCGAGGTCCCGGCCCCCCAGGGGCCAGTGTGTGGTCTCTGTCACTGCAGTGCTGGGCCACACCTGGACCTTACAGCCCTTCCCAACACGGGCGGGTGCGTCGTGTTCTGCTCCCCAAACTGCACCTGTGTGGCCCCTAGGGGCTCCTACCTTATCCGCTGCTCTTCCCCCACGTGTGGGGTGGACTCCAGGCCACGTGCTGTTCTGTAATAATGGCCAATACCTTTCCCAACTCTGCTCTCGGGTCCTGCCATTCTCCCAGTGGCAGGGCCCTTCCCACTTGGTTTCCTGCCGCCTAAATCCTGCCCAGCCCCTCCGAGCTGGCACTTGCCCTGGCTGTGTGTCCTCATCTCCAGGGGAGCTCTCTGGGCTCTGCTCACATGCCTGGAGCAGCCATCTGTACTTCCGTGCTCTGCAGTGCGTGTGAGCAGAGGCAGCCTCCCGTGGTGGCAGAGTGAGGGACAAAGTCAGAGTCCCGACCATGGGCAGATCGTGCCACCTCTCAGATCTCCAGATCCCACACCTGTAGTGGGAGGAAATGACACCACCTGACAGAGTGTAGCCAAATCTGCAAAACCACGTGCCACAAAACTGTGACCGTGCAGGGCATAAACCTGCCTAAACAGCCAACTCTGTCCCTGTGTGGATTGACGGTGGGCTCCTGTCCCACCCAGTACCTGTAAAGGAGGACAGAGTCTCTGTTTTAATCTCCTTTCACACTCACCAGTGCACACAACAGACTCGAGTCAGTGAAATGCAATCAGAAGACATCACCAAGGTGTGCAAACGCTTACTGAATGAACGAGCAGTGTGCAGAGCTGAAGGGGAGGGTGGAAGCCCAGCTCACAAGGGCGGGCTGGGAGAACCAGCTGGTCTGCGCCAGAAATAACCAGCCCGTGGCTGACACGTACGAGCTGCATCCTGACGCCAGCACATCTACACCATGCCCCGTGGCACCTGTGCCACGCCCTGGCCTCGTTAACGGGGAGCTTTAAGGATTACTCACATCTGAGTGGTGTGGCTCCACCGTAGTGCTCACTGGAGTCACGTGTTCTCACTGTTTTAGCCTTGTCTTGTGCTCACAACTCCCACCTCTGTCTTGATATTCTAGGCTAGAGTGCCCAGGCGAACCAACACACTTCTGAGTCCAGCTTTCGCGATTAAGGCTGAAATACTAGGGCAGGGCACTGTGGCTCACACCTGTAATCCCAGCACTCTGGGAGGCCGAGGAAGGAGGACTGCTTGAGCTCAGGAGTTTGAGACCAGCCTGAGTAAGAGTGAGACCCCATCTCTACTAAAAATAGAAAGAAATTAGCCAGACAACTAAACATATATAGAAAAAATTAGCCGGGCATGGTGGTGCATGCCTGTAGTCCCAGCTACTCGGGGGGCTAAGGCAGGGGGATCACTTGCACCCAGGACTTTGAGGTTGCTGTGAGCCAGGCTGACGCCACAGCACTCTAGCTGGGGCAACAGAGCAAGACTCTGTCTCAAAAAAAAAAAAAAAAAAAAGGCTGAAATACCAACAGTCGCCAAGTTTTGAAAACCCCAGTGAGACCACGTGCTGTTGCCGGACTCGCTTCTCATGTTTTCCCTGAATTCTCTCTCCGGTCAGGGTAGGTTAGAACCTCACAAGACCAGAGTGTCCAGGTTTCGGGGGCCCCTCACCAGCTGAAATACCCAGAAACATCTTCTTGTTTCAACCCTGCTCAGAATTTTACAATGTCCTGGTCTCTCTCCTGGCTTGGGGGGTTGCGTGCATCGGCCGTCAGACAGAGCCGCTGAGATGCGGGGCAGGAGGCTGAGCTGGCCCGGGGCCTGGGCAGGTCAGGAGGCGCGGCAGGTGCAGAACCCGTGACCATGACCCCTCAAGAAGCGGCCCTGCAGGTGGCATGGTCTCTCTTTTGGGTTAGATCAGGATTTGTCTTCCCCCCAGTGACACCTGCTGTGTTCCCACAGTTCTGGTCCCCCTGGGCCCTGCTGGGGCGGAAGTAAGTCACGATTCGGCGCCTCCCTGGGCAGATGGACCCGTCCACACTGAAGCCATGGCTACATGCGATGCAGCCGTAGTGCCACCCCGGGCGTGATGGCACTCCAGTGATGGGCTCCAGGTGACACCACCCCTGACAGTGCAAACGTGACGGTCACTGTGCCCACGACCACGGGTGCTGCTTGCAGCTCATGGACAGTGAACTTCTCGGGGAGGGCAGGGCACGCAGAGGCATCAACTGGGTCTGCCCTTTCTTGGCACTGACGGGTGTCCCTGGCACTGACGCTCATCCCAGCTCCAAAGCCTCCCCTGCCTGTTTCCCCGCTAAAAGATTGGAGCCTCCAGTGTCAGTGGACAGACTCGAGTCCCTGTGTTCTAGGAAAGCATCTAAAATAAACAACAGCGACCCCACTTGACATTTCCTAACGGTCCTCTCAAGCTCCACACCCTCTCCCGTGCCGTCCCTCCACCACGCTCGACTCCGGCGCACGGAACCTTCCAGACCCTCCCCTGAGCTGGCCTCTCCTTTGAGCCTTCCGGGCTGCAAGGCCGGGTGAGAGCTGGGCTTATGGTGCCGGGTTCCTCACCCTTACCAGCGGGAACAGTGATGCTGCACACGGCCGCCGCGGGGACGGACTGGGACGGTGCCTGACACTCGGCAGGAGGGAGGGACGGCACTGGAGTTGGCAGTAATGGCTGGGCGGAATCCACAGCCTTTCCCTACCCCGCACTCCTCCCTGGCCAGCCGGGAAAGGCTGTTGTCCCCGCACAGAGGACGGTGATGGAGGACAGAGATTCCCGGGAGGGAGAGTCCCTGAGAGAATGAGGAACTCGGGGCGTGGCGATGTTTCCCTTCCACACCGGCTCTGGGGTTGGAGGCGCCTGCCTTTAAACCACGGCTGTGGCACCCCGCAGAGCAGTGGGGTCAGAGCCGCTGAGCCCAGAATATGGGCTCCGTTCTCGTTAACATTCCTAGAGAGATGCTAGGAGACAGCCAGGTGGTTAATCATGGGCACGCACCTGCCAGAGACAAGGGGTTCTTGAGGCTTCTAGAAAAGCTACAGAAATATCCTCACTAACCTGAAACTCAGAGCAATGATATGGCCATTCGTCATGGCACAAAAGTGCCCGGGGGGGGGGTCCCTGTGCCAGCTGCCATCACCCTAAAAGCAGCTTCCTGACCCACTCTAAATGCTTTTGGAGCCCCCTCCCCCACACCTGGGGCTGAGCCAGCACCGGCCCCACCCACCTGCCCCGCCCACCCCAAGGCCCCGCCTCCTCCTCATTCGAATACACTTCTTTGTTAACGAGGGTTATTTGTTTAAAGGCAAAGAATCTCATCTGATCATCACATGCAGCAATATCTCAGCCCTTTATGGCTCTTCGGGGATACAATGTGTGTGTGTCATTTAGCTTTTCATTGCTTTTTATTGGCTGCGAGACCGTGGGGGAGAAAATGAAGACTATTTGTCATGCACAGAGGAAGTCTGCCACCGAACAGAGTGCATGGCTGCCACCCGTCACCACCGGGGAGGCGGGGAGGGGGCACCACTGGTGGAATTGAGTCGCCGAGAGAAAGCGGTGAAGGGCGTTTTCGTGGAAGACAGCGCCGTGTGCTCTCCAGGCCGGGTGGCGGTGCCCGGCGCCTCCGCTAACCAGCCATCTCTGCTCTCCCGAGGACAGACAGTCACAGAGGGGCCAGAAATGCTCACAAAGGCGATAAGTCAGTTCTCCCCGGCTGTGTGAGAAGAGGGGCTTCCTCACTGAAGGCCATCTTTCCCTGCAGCCTTAAGCCGTCCCTGTCCCCAAAGACCCCACCTAATCTGAAAGGCCGCCACTGTCAGCAAGAGGTGCAGGACAGGTAGAGTCCAGCAGCACCTTGTGCGGAGGGACCTGCGAGCTCAGAGCAGGTGGGAGGTACTGCTGGCCTTGAAGACACAAAGGCAAGCTTGGGGTGACCCCCCAGGTGGCCCCCACCCAGACGGCAGGCTCGTCCTTGCCTTGCCTGGGGAGACTGCTTCATGGTGGGGACATTCCAACTACCACAAAAAGGCTCTGGAGCCTCTCGTGGCACCAGTTCCGGGTCCGGCTGGGCCTGCAGAGGGACAGAGCCTTGTGATGATCTCAGGGGGTTGGGGTGACTCCGGGTGGTGAGGCCCCCGGCAGCAGGGGCAGCCCTGGGAAAGGGCACAGCAGAGTGTCCACTGCATGGGGCGCTCAGCCCTTTACAGTCACGGGCAGAGCCACTGAGCCCCCTGGAAAGGAGGGGCCCAGCTGTGTCGGGAAGTCAGACCCCTGACACCTGTCCAGGTGCAGGGCAGAGAGCTCCACTCCCTCGGGGGCAGGTGTTACCATGGGGTGCCTGGCAGCGACTTTGCCCCAAACTCACCAAGAGGGCCCGGTGTTGCTCAAACAGGTTTTCCCATCACAGTAATCAGTCGGCGAGCTGCAGGAGCGGGACGCTGTTAGGAGCTGTTTTCCTTGAAAATGCCTTTTTTTCCTTCAAAGATACTCCTATCTTCCTAGGAAAGCTCGCAAGAGAAGCTCCTCTCTTCCCTACAAAGCCCCAGACAAAGCATGCCCTGCGGTAAGTTGGGGAGATGAAAAGCCAACTCGACAGACCTTTCCCTGCTGTGCCGACTCCCTCAGCAACGCAGTGTGATGGACGGAGTCCCCGTCACCGCTATCAGGGGGTGACAAGGCCCCCTGCAGTGTTGGGTTTGTTCTGTGCCAGCCTTCAGATGGGCACGCATGCAGATGAACCTGCACCCAGCACTGTCATCAACTGGCACTAAGGGCCCAGACAGGAAGGTCCTTGCCGGAGGGCTCGGTGGCACTTGGGGCTGCACAGGTGACAGTGACAGGGACAGGGACAAATACAAACACAAACTGCATCATCCCTGACCCCCACTCTCCAGGCCGCTCTGTTGGCCCCACAGAGGCCGGGGAACATCAGCCCACGGTGTCCACGGCCACCTGTCTCCGCCGGCGATCACTGAACTGAATCCAGGAGTCCTCGCCACTGGAGCTGCTCGAGACAACGTGGCAGCCATTAGCCACCTGTGGCTGATTAAATACTTTAAGCTAATTAAAATTAAATAAGATTAGAAAGTTCCTTATCTGCTCGGAGCACACTCAGAGTGTTCGTAGTCACGTCTGAGCGGTGGCTGGTTTTGGGCAGCAGAGACACAGCATGTTCCCATCATTGGGGAAAATTCCCTTGGACGGTGCTGCCCTGGCCAGTCCCCAGGTCGCCGTGGACTTGGCTGCAGAATCCTGCGGGTTTGCCTGGGGGTGACATAGGGGGGGCTCCTTTCTCCAGCTCCTCAAAGGCATCGTCCGGCCAGAGAAGACCACGGAGCCACAGAGCAGTCGGCGTGAGACAGGCCGGCTAGAGAGGAGCTTTCATCCCTCACCTGGGGACACCTGGGTGTCACCCCCAAGTTGCCGGTCCGTTTTCTGACTCTTTGTACTGTCTTCATTTACCCTGGAGAATGAGCCCAGGGCTCTGGGCAAGTGCTGTCCCCTGGCAAAGAGGTCAGAGTCCTGGTGAAAGCCTGGGGACTGGGAGGTGCCTCCCGTGGTCCTCAATGGATGAGGTTTTTTCTTGCCAACTCTGGAATAGACTTGACGGGGCATCCCGGGTGCTGCAGCCCCTCCTGGGAGAAAGATGGTCCGGGAATTGGAGCGCAGTGTCCCCTCAGCAGGGCGGGGGACCGACTGTTCTCCTCTGCACCGGAAGAGAACGCTGGAAACCGAAGAATCGATTGTGTGTTGAGCTCTTGGGGACCTCTCCGTGTGAGATGCTGCCGCCCAGCTGAGGTTAAGGTTGGGTAAGGCGGCAACAGGAGTTGAGAGTTCATGTGCTTAACTGCAGAGGAGGGAGGGGGGCCAAAGGCACCCTTGGCCGTGATTTCAGTGCCCACACGTACTTATGCAAAAGGGTCTTCTCTCGGGAGCCGCAGAACCACCCGAGGGCAGGATGCGGGAGCATCGGCGGTCCTCTGTCCCTGGCACGGTCTTTCTTTCTCAGTCACTGAGGCTGGAGGAGAGGAGGAAGGACCCCGGCATGCACACACAAATGCACACACACGCACACGAGGCTGGAACACCAGCTCTACCGAGATGGACACGCTCCGATTCCTATTTCCAGTCCGGGCAGCACGCTCCTTGCATCGTGTCGTTATTTAATCGTCTTTTCAATGGTTGCCAATAACAACCTGGTTCTTTAAAAATAATACTAAAAAAAGGCTCATAAGACTTTCTGAAAAGCTTCCCCAGAATAGTCTGAGCGGCTCAGTCACCCGTAGAACATGCTCGAATATCTGTCTTCCCGGAGCCAGACGCTCAGGGCGGCGCCCTCGGCCCCTCCACTGCTGCCCCACCCTGTGGGCCGTGGAGGCGACACCCCGCCCAGAGTCCCCGTCCTCCTGCCTGCCCGCTGCCTCCCCGGTGGCCTTCTCTCTTCCGGCATCCTCGGCCCTCGCTCCTTGGGATCAAGTGCGTCTGTGATTGCTGAGGAATTTAGAAGTCGGGCGTGAATAAAAGGAAGGAGGCTGCCCTGCTCCCAAAATAATAGCTCCAGATATCACCGAGAGGCTTTTTCAATTTTGGCCGAAATTTTAATAATGCTCTCCCAGGGGCTTATTTAAATTGTAAATCACAAATAATTGATCACATCGACCCATTTGCCCTTCCCAGGAGCCTATCTTCTGGCTATACTCTGGGGTCCCGAGGTCTCCGAAGGTATTAATTTAGCGATGCTTCCTGCTTGGTTATGTGAGCAGAAACCCTGGTGTTGGTAGGACATTTTACATACTTAATAAATGTTGTGATTGATTTCATGTTTTCTCAATCAATGTCACCTAAGAGAACCGACCTTTGCAACGTCAGGGACTATTTGGCACGTAACCTCAGATTTGCGGGAAGGTTGTGTTTGGAGGAGGGGACAGAGGGCGGGGAGGGATGCCCCAGCCCCCCACCCCCCCGCTCCCCGGGGACCACCGACCCTGGCATCAGAGCTGTCTTGTGACCCCGCTCTCCACGAGGCGTGGCCACCCGCCGTTCCAGCCTACCCCTGGTTTAGAAAGGAAGAAAAAGGGAACATTTAGAAACAGAACAAAATTCTGACCCACACCAAAAATATCTGTATCAGATCATTATTCATGACTCAGTTGGTGTGAAAAAAAAGGCAGCCTTGTTATCACAGCTCAGTCATATGAGCTCAGCAACCAAAATAGCGAGTTTGGCAACTAGTCAAGTATCATCAGTCGCTGCGCCGGAATCAAACGGAGGCAGCGAAGCCCGGAGCTGCTGAGGCGGGAGATGCTCGGCGAACCCCCACCCCACCCCAGCCCTGGCTGCAGGTCTCTGTAGAATTTTTTAGATGAAGGAGGTGAGCCGGGGTGCCCCCACACTCCACAGGGAGTGCTCCCAGCTCTGGGGGACTTCGCCCATAACGGCTCCGGACTCTCCCAGGGCAGGAACGTTCTAGCTCCCACTGGGAAACCAGGGAAGCCCAGGTGGCGTGGAGACCGGAGGACTGCAGGTGACTGGCGGGCTGTGTCTAAGCTGCGTCTCACTTTGCAAGCCTTCTCCAGCCTCCCCTTGCGTCTTCCAGCGTGCGTCCCACCCAGTGTCCACGTGGCGTTCTTATGTTGACTAGCCAAGAACGCCTAAGACCCCAGAGCACAGTGAGATGGCCCTGCGTTGGGGGCAGGGGACGTGAAGGACACAATTGGCATTAACCACTTCCCAAATTCCAGCTGCCTCCAGGTCCCCAGCCTCCTCCTGCCGCGTGAGGGCCGTGGCTGTGGCTTCTTGGTGTGGGAAAAGGAAATGAAGACGCCGGACCTGCGCCACCACGGGACCTTGTCCTGCCTGTCTCGGTGAACCTGCACGGCTGGCCGCATCCTCACCGGCTCTACGGAAGCCGTCCTCCTGCACTCAGCACGTCCCCGCTCCAAACAGCAGCTTTTATTTGCATCTTTTTGTTTGTGTGCCGAGTGCGTGGTGTGTATAAATCAAAGCTTCAGTGTTGCTTAGGTCTGGTTTGTTCTTAGAAGAAAAAAGTCAGGTGGGGTTTTTTTTGTGTTTGGCTTTTCTTTGTAAAAGTTTCTATCTAGACTATGGTTTGTTCGAGAAAATTAAACTGGGATTCTGCTCCTTGGACCACAGAGAGGCTCGTCTTATGCAGGAGAGAACCAGTCAGAGCCAGCGCTCGACAGGAACGAGAGAAAAGCCGATGGGGATTACATCCTGTTTCCCGTCCTCAGAGTTCCAGGGACGAGCCCCACACTCTTTCCTGGACTCTGACATCATCCAGCAAGTGTCCCTCTCCCGTCAAGTTGCTGAGAGGAGGATCCTGGGGCGGCAGGTAGCAGAAGCCCCACTGCTGCGTGTGCTGCGCTTTCGGAAAAGGGTGGTCGCTTGGCTGCGGGATCTTTAAAGGCCCCGGTCACCAGCCCAGACCTAAACGCTAACAGGGGAGCTTGACTCTGAGTGCTGTCACTACACCCGTCCATTCACCCGTCCATTCACTGTTTCCACCCGTTTCCCGCCGAGGCTTCTCCCGTGCAGTCGCTGAAGTTCCCTCCCCAGCGGCCACTTCACTTCTCTCTCCTCCCGCAGCAGAATCTCTGCAGCCGCAGGCTCGGCGAGATGGAAACCTTGTCTCCCGTGGGGCTGAAACACGACCAGGTTGAGCCGGTCCTCCCCTCGCCAGGGACCAGTTCAGGCCCTGGAGGTCATCCAGCGTGGCCGGTGGAGTTGGAACCTTGGCTGTGGTGTGGACTTAGGGGACGCATCTTCCTCCCTAGCATGAGAAATAAAAATGAGCGTGGTCCCATGGGGGGACCTGGGTCTGCCTGCGAATCCCACAGTCACTGCAGACACCCTCCGCCCCCGAGGGTGAGGTGCGGCTGCTGGAAGAGCGAGGGCTGGGAAACTTCTAGGCCTTTGGCAAAGCCATCATGACACTGAAATTGCGGGTTTTGGAGCCTCCCTGCCCTTTGGCTTCTGGCTGATGGGATAGCAAACATCTTATAGCGACACTCTCTTACTTGGGTCTTCCGCGGATTGCAGTCAAGAGCAGCCACGGGCTGCTGTCCGTGGTCCTGATCCGGTCTGGACTCAGAGAGGGGTTCAGGGTGAGGGACCAGGGCTTTGGATATTGTGCAGGCGTTTGCGTCTCCTGTGAGGTCGTGTTCTTCCACCTTCCACCTGTGGACCAAGCTACAATGCTCCTTGCCCCAGGGAACCTGGACCCAAGGCAGAAAGAGTCCAGCACCCAGCCCCGAATCTCAGAACTGAGTTTATGAGAACTCGAGCAAAACGAGAGAAGGGAAACAGATCTCACCCGGAAAAGGGGACTTGCTGAGTTGTGTTATCTTCTCCTCAAACAGCCCGAGCATCTTCCACAGGGCGGAGGGGATGTCCCTGCTGCCTGCGCCACGTGGGCCACTTGGTGCCTCTCACGGCCTTTCTGTTCGGGCGGTGGGGAGAAGTGCAGACCCTGCCCCGCACAGACACCATAGAACCCTCAACTCTTTATCCAAATGAGACCCCAAATGTAACTAAAGACAAGAGGATTTTAGGGAGCCGACACAGTACACCTTTCTTTACCCACCTGTTCCCTAGGGCTGCTGTAACAAAATGCCACAGGTGGGTGGCTGAGAGCAATGACAGCATGGCAACTCACAGCTCTGGAGGGCAGAAGTCCAAGATCGAGTGTCAGCAGGGCTGGCCCTTCTGTTCCGGGCCTGTCTCCAGCTCTGGTGGTTTGCTGACTATCTTCAGTGTTCCTCAGGGTGCAGAAGCCTCACCCTACCTCTGCCTTTATAGTCACACGGTTCTCTCTGTGTGCATGTCTGTGTCCAAATTTTCCTTGTGACAAGGACACCAGTCACATTGGCGTGGGGTCCACCCAAATGACCTCATCCTTATTGATAAGGGAGGTTAGGACGTCAATGTGTCTTTACAGGGGACACCATTCAGCCCATGATACCTCTCAAGAGCAGAATGAATGGTTTGAGAGGAGAATATATGTGTCAGAGAGAGAAGGACCGAAATAGTGACCCTTGGCTGCTGGTAAAGTTAGTTGGGAGCCCTGGGCTTAGACCAACAGTCAACACAGTCTTCCCAATTTGAACACAGCCCCTGAGACCCTCCAGGGAAACTCAAAAAAGGCATCAGAGAGTGTGTACATCACACCCCGTCGTGGCAGGCAAATGCAAGGACCAGCAGCCGCTCCTTCTCACAAATCCACCCGTCAGAGAATTCCCTCCTCCCCTGGCCCGGGGGAGGCTCTGGCGAAGTTCTCTCCAGAGCCCACCTGCTCACGTGCCCCACCTGGGCCGCCCCCACCAGCCACCAGCCAGGTAAGGGCGGGGGAGGTGGAGCACACACGGAGAGAGAGAGAGAGGAGGAGCTGGGTTTCCTTCGCACATCTGTGCCTGACATTAATAGACTGGAAATTCATAACTATAGATGGATACAATTATGTGATTCAGAATAAAATACACCATAATGTGTATTAATAGACTGTGCAGAGATTCTAGACCGAGTGACAGAAATACGCCACAGACTCTCGGAGGCAGGGCCGCGCCGAGTGCCAACTGGCTCGGGCCCCACCCACCACTGCCCCTGACGCAGGCGGGTCCCGAACACGCGTTCGTTACACAGACGTAGCTATGGACACGCGTGGAAGGGAGGCCAGTGTGACATGGCAACTAGATGCTTCTTTTCTATGTTTTATAATTAAAATTTTTCAATTTTACGAACCTAAATATAAATTGTGAGTAACAAGTGAAATGTGTGAACAAGTAAAAAAAAAAAAAAAATGGATTCAGTGAATAATGATCTCAATGGACTCAGGCAACACTGCGCAGGCCGGGGGAGCAGTCCCAGCACACTGCCCTCCCTGCGGGCACCAAACGCGAGACGGGGGTCCCAGGGGCACCCTCGTTTCAGACCACCCAGCTAGGAATTTGGAGCCTGTCCCCACAACTGCCCTCGGTTTTGAGAGTTCTCCAGAACAATTCACAGAACTCAGGAAAGTGCTGCACTTCCAATTCGGTTTAGTGGTAGCAAAAGGGTACAAATTAGAGCCAGCGAAAAGGAAAGACACACAGGGCTGGGGAAAGGTCTGGGGAGGCCCAAAGGTGCAGACCCTGTGTCCCCTGGACTTGTCACCCTCCCAGTACTGGTTTGTGACGACATGCACCTAGTATTGCCAACCTGGGAAGCTCACCTGAGCATCAGCGTTCAGAGTTTTTACTGGGGTATCACGACACAGGTGTGATTAGTTGAATCCTCAGCCATGGGGTAGAACTCAATCTCCAGTTCCCCTTCCCCTCCCAGGAAGCCAGGCTGGTTTCCCATGTCCCAAGACCCCCAACTCCCTAATCTCATGGTCGGTCTTTCTGGGCTGTCCGAGCCCCATCCTGAGTCATCTCATCAGCATAAAGTATCGAGGGGCCTGCCACGAGTCACATCATTAGCACAGACTACCAGATGTGGTCCCAGGGACCCACCATGAAACACACAGGTCCCCCTGCCCCTCAGAAAAGTCTGCGGGGTTAGGGGTCACCTCCCAGGAGTCAGGATGAAGGCCAAGCCCCTGTCGATTTGGGGCATAGCCCCCACAACACACTTATCACAGCATGTAAACCTATTGTGACGAAACAAATAGACATCATGCTAACTTCTGGGTCCAGAAGTTGAAGGCCCTTTGAAGGAATATTTAAATTTAGTAAGACCTGGGTTTGAGGTGTCCTAGAGGAGCTCCCACACAAACTAATGTATTGTAAAATACACAAAATCACAGTGCACTTCCTGGACACCCGAGGCAGTGAGTAAGACAAATTGGTGACAGCAAAGGTATTGAAAGTTCATAAAGGAGTGGAAGTACATGATGTCACACTGCCATGGAGAAAAGTTCTGCCTAAATAATTCCACCAATAAGGCGCTATCAGCAGTGTGACTCAGTGACTCACTCCGTGGTTACTTAGCACCTACTATTTGCAAGATAGTGGTGAGTGCTGTGAAAACTCACTCTCCTTCGGGGTTCATAATTTTTACAGGATTCCAAAATAGGACACCCTTCTCTCCAGCCTTCTGCAAGAATCTCAGACAGTAACCAATTCAATTTTTAAATACTCAGGCTTTAGCTACCGAAAGTGAATAGGCTAAAGGGCCAGCCACTGTTTGCTGAGGAAACAGAACACAAACCGCAGGTGCTATGGGTTGAATTGTGTCCCCCGCCCCCAATTCTTACATTGGCGTCCTAATCCCCACTACCTGAGAACGTGAACTTATTTGGGAATAGGGTCACTGCAGAGGTCCTCAGTTAAGATGAGATTATACTAGGATAGAGCCGGTCCCCAGTCTAATCTGACTGGGGTCCTTCTAAGAAGACATCAGGACACAGAATCACACAGATGGACAACGCTGTGAGGACACAGGGAGAAGCTAAAATCTACGAGACAAGGAGAGAGGGCTCAGAGGGAACGAACCCTGCTGACACCTTGGTCTCTGACTTCTGTCCTCCAACATCGTGGGGAAACAAATTTCTGTGGGTCAAGCCTGTGTATGTTGTGACAACAGCCCCGCAGAGGAATGCAGTGGGTGTGACAAAACACCAAAGACTCTCTGAAGGGAAACCACCTGTAGAGAGCAGGTGTATCTCACAGAGTCAGGAAGACACCTGTGAGCTGGGGGCTGTCACCAGGCACACCTGTGGAGAGCAACTGCAAGAGGAGCAGAGCCCAGCTGCGTACTCACTGGTTGGTCCCTCTTTTCTTCCTTTTGGCCCAGGAAATTTGGTATCACTGCCCTGGGTCCCAAAAACCAGCCCTTATTCTTGCATTTTGACTGATATCTGACTTCCCAGAGGTGAACATGGACAGACCCGCCACACCCAGGTTCCGGACATCCCTATGGAATGAATATACCCCAAATCTAATGACAGTCGAGAAAAGAGGGAAGTGGGGAACAGAAAAAGAAACTGATCATGAATTATTGGAAAATTGGGGGCAGATGGGTGATAATATTGATTCCAAAATATTATTACTTTAATTTGTGGCATTGTTTTCAACCCCATCCGTGAGGCAGGGGGAGATGATGGGAGAAAGTTAAAGTCAAAAAGAGAAATTATGCAAATGTAGACTCAATCTCTTTCCACAACATTGTGTTTCTGATTATAAAAGTGATATACAATTACTTAAGGAAACTTGAAAAAGACTGCAAAGATTAGGGATGGAGTTCAAATTTCTCACTAGCCCACACAGACAACCAATGTGGTGCTTGGGTGTAATTGTCAGAATAGATCATTTGTGTATGTTTTACTTACTGAATATCATGTTGTGAAAATATTTCTTTATCACGGAAAAAAAATCCTCAAAACATTGTTCATGCAGCTGTACAATAATCCATCACAGGAATGAGCCACAATCAATGTCTCCTCTATTTAAAGGAATTGGGTTTCTCTGCTTGCTCCTTATTTTAAGTGACAGAGCCTGCTGTGGTTTGGACACGGTGTGTTTGGTCCCTCCAAGTATCCTGGTGGAATTTGGTCCTCAATGTTGGAGGCAGGTCCTGGTGGGAGGTGTTCAGATGGTGGGGGCAGATCCCTCATAAATGGCTTGGGGCCATTCTCAAGGGAGTGAATGAGTTTGTTCCCAGCAGAACTGATTGTCAGAATGAGCCTGGCACCTCCCACCCCTGCTTTCTCTCTCGCCACGTGATCTCTGCACAAGCAGCTCCCTTCACCTTCCACCATGAGTGGAGCAGCCTGAGGCCCTCCCCGGAAGCAGATGTAGGTACCACTCTTTCTATACAGCCTGCAGAACTTGAGCCAAATAAACCTCTTTTCTTTATAAATTACCCAGCTCAGGTATTCCTTCATAGCAACAAAAACAGACTAAGACAATGCCATTGACGTGTTTGTGCATGAAACTTTATTTGCGTCAATGATCATTTCAGTAGGACAGGTTTCCAAGAGGAGAGTTGCTGAGTGATGAACAGCTAGGACTCTTGACACTCACCATCAGGGCAGTTATCATTCACTGGCACGTGGGCTCCCACTGCAGCCAGCAGCGCACAGGAGAGCCCGTCCTGCTGAGAGACACGACACTTGTTTCTAAAGTTAGAACAGAGAGAAATAAATTTTGCTTAGAGAATTTCACAACCACTCCTCAAACATTCATTAACATCTGGAAATGTTACACAGAGACAGAACTAGGAATCCAATCAGGGAGCCTCTGGCCCAGCACTGTGACCTCTCAAGGTCATGTGATGGGATTTGTTCCCCTCCCTCCCCTTCTTGGCTGAGGTCCCAGCAGCCCCCACCTGGACACAGTCCCCACTTGGACGCAGCCCCTCCCTAACTGGACCCAACTCCCACCCCACCTGGATACAGCCCCCACCTCGACGCAGCCCCCATCTAGATACAGCCCCCACCCCACCAGGATGAAGCCCCCACCTGGACACAGCCCTCTCCTGGATGGAGACCCACCTAGATACAGCCCCCACCCCACCTGGACACAGCCCCCACCTGGATGCAGCCCCCACCCTACC
>VSMD01070089.1:788-69327 GCA_008750895.1 Mirza zaza | reverse complement strand
CCGGCCCCCAGCCCCGGGGACACCCCCGCAGAGACCCGCGCCCGGACCCCAGCCCCGGGACAGCCCCGCAGAGACCCGCGCCCGGCCCCCAGCCCCGGGGACAGCCCCGCAGAGACCCGCGCCCGGACCCCAGCCCCGGGACAGCCCCGCAGAGACCCGCGCCCGGCCCCCAGCCCCGGGACAGCCCCGCAGAGACCGGCGCAGAGCAGAGCAGGGGCCCCGACGGGCACACTCACACGGTCACACACTGACTCGCTCACTCACTCGCACACTCTCATACATTTGCTCATTCACTCTCATAATCTCGCACACTCGCTCACTCACTCTCACACTCCCACACGCTCACTCACTCTCACACTCCCACACGCTCACTCACTCTCACTCCCACACGCTCACACGCTCACTTGTTCACTCTCACACTCCCACACGCTCACTCACTCTCACACGCTCACTTGTTCACTCTCACACTCCCACACGCTCACACGCTCACTCACTCTCAGGCTCCCACACGCTCACACTCCCACACACTCACACGCTCACTTGCTCACTCTCACACTGACACATTCAATCACTCACTCACTCTCACACTCGCTCACACACTCACTCGCTCACTCACTCTCACACTCCCACACGTTCACACACTCACTTGCTCACTCTCACATGCTCACACACACGCTCACTCGCTCACTCTCACATTTCCACACGCTCACACTCTCACACTCACTCTCACACTCCCACACACATGCTCACTCACTCTCACATTCCCACATGCTCACACTCTCACACACTCACTCTCACACTGACACATTCACTCACTCTCACACGCTCACTTGCTCACTCTCACATACACTCTCACACGCTCACACCCTCATACTCTCTCACACGCTCACTTGCTCACTCTCACATGCTCACACTCTCACACGCTCACACCCTCATACTCTCTCACACGCTCACTTGCTCACTCTCACATGCTCACACTCTCACACACTCACTCTCACACTGACACATTCACTCTCCCACGCTCACTTGCTCACTCTCACATGCTCACACTCTCACACGCTCACACCCTCATACTCTCTCACACGCTCACTTGCTCACTCTCACACGCTCACTCACTCTCACACTCTCACATGCTCACACGCTCACTCTCACACGCTCACTCTCACACTCTCACATGCTCACACGCTCATTCTCACACGCTCACTCACTCTCACACTCTCACATGCTCACACGCTCACTCTCACACGCTCACTCACTCTCACACTCTCACATGCTCACACGCTCACTCACACACTCTCACATGCTCACACGCTCATTCTCACACACACTCACACTCTTATACTCTCACACTCACACACACTCACACTCTCACACAATTGTCACACTCTTACACTAACTCTCACACTCATGCATTCTCACACTCTCACACTCACACATTCTCAGTCACACTCAGACTCACACACACATTCTCACACGCTCACACTCACACACTCACACATTCACACACTCACACACACTCTCACACTCACACAATTGTCACACTCTTACACTAACTCTCACACTCACACATTCTCACACTCACACTCTCAGACTCACACTCACACATTCTCACATGCTCACACTCACACTCACACACTCATACACTCACACTCATACACACACACTGCCACACTCACACATTGTCACACTCACACTCTCACTCTCACATACTTACACTCTCACACACACTCTCACAGTCATACTCTCACACTCACACACTCTCACACTCTCACATTGTCACACTCACACTCACTTTCACACTCACACACTCACACACTCTCACATACTCTCCCACTCACATTCTCACACTCATACTCACACACTCACACTCTCACACTCACACATTCACACACTCACATGTTCACACGCTCACTCATTCACTCTCACACACTCTCACACTCACTGTCACACACACCTCACACTCTCACGCTCACACACTCACACACATTCTCACACTCACACTCTCACACTTACACTCACACTCACACACTCTCACACTCTCACACACACTCACACTCTTACACTCACACACTGACACTCTCACACAGAAGAGCCGCCCGGGCTTGGGGGTGCAGCATGGCTGTGCGCTAGTGGCGGACTCAGCCCTGTCAGCCACGCTTTATAAATTTTGCATCATCTTGGCTATGAATAGCTCCCTCCACAGCAAGACAGACAGTTCAAAGGAAGGAGAAGGACCCGGGGCAGGGAGGAGGAGCAGCGAGATGCACCCCGAATCCCTAGCTTGGGTTCTGGAGACGTTGGCCCTGGGAGGACAGTGGGCAAGATGAGGACACCTAGCATGGGAAGGGCCCCCAGGCCCAAGGCATTCCCAAGGCCAGGAAGGGAGGCTGCACAGGTCCCCACAGCACCTGGCAGCCCCGACAGTGCTTCCAAGACCAGCCCCAGAAGGATGTGGCAGGGGCGGGAGAGGGGCACTGGGAGCCCGGGACAGCGCCTGAGCCCACCTGGAGACCCTCACTCCTGAGACGGGGCTGTGAGGCCATTTCTTAGATGGGCACACTGAGGCCTGGGACAGTCACTGTCCCCTCAGAGGTGGCCCACAATGGCCTGGGGCTGGGGTGAAGGCTGAGGGGTCCAGGTGAGCTGGCGGAGAAGGCGGAAGAGAATGAGGCCCAGCAGGTGTGGGGTTGACGGTACCGTGGCGACTTCCGCAGCCTCCGCGCCGGACAGCCCGACTGGGCGGCCCTGGACGAGCCGCGGAGCCTCTCTGCACCTCGGCCTCCCTGGCCGTGACGAGGCGCCGCCGGGCGGTGGGCGAGCTGCCCGCTGTGGAGCCGCCTCCGGGGCGGCCTGCCCACCCGCAGAGCGGCCGGCGCCCGCCGTCTGTGGAGAGAGGCCCGGGAAGCACGGGAGGACTGCGCGGCGCCGGGCGAGACAGCGTCGGCATCGCTGTTAGCGGCGGGTCAGTGAGACGTGAAGGGGCCCCTCGCCCTGAAGAGAGAGTCCCTGCTGGGGAGCCCCCAGCCGCCACCAAGGGAGCACCCCGGGGTCTGAGGCACGCGTCTCATCCCCGGGGCGACGGCCAGCCCTGCAGAGGCCCGCAGGGCAGGTGACCAGGCGGGAGCTCAGTGAGGGGACACTCAGACACACCAGCGCTGCGGCGGCCTGGCCTCGCCCGTGGGCCCTGCAGGCACCACCTCCCACACCCACTCCTCACCCCTGCTCAGGGATCCCAGGTTCTCCTCAGCCTCAGGCCTCAGTGGACTCTTCTGCAAACCGGGGCGAGTGTGCCAGCCGCCCCTTGGCTTGCTGCGAGACTGGCCGCCCCAGCACTGCATCTGTGAGTGACTCACGCAACGGTGACAGCCAGCTTTGCTGAGCACCTGTCGCGTGCCAGGCACCGTCCCAAGTGCTTTGTACGTATTCGCTCATTTAACCTTCAAACTGATTCCCTGAGGCAGGTGCTATAAGCAGCCCCATTTTACAGATGGAGAAACTGAGGCCAAGGTAGGTGAAGGAATATGCGCAGGGCACGGGGCCTCCGCATCCCCGTCATCCACGGTGACTGTGTGTTTGATCTTGGCTCTTCTGTTTAACCACTGGGAGTCCAGGGTGAGTCCTTTCCTCTCCCCAGGCCTCAGTTTCCCCAGCAGTGAAGGGCCCAGCATGCAAAGAGTCTAGCCCCTGGCCCTTACACTTGCTAGCTGAGAAGGGGGGTTCTTAGCCCTCTCTGTGCCTGCTTTCTCCTCTGTGAAATGGGAGCAGTCGCAGCTCCTGCCTCCCGGGACTGAGCTCTTAGGCAAGCACCTGGTACTTAGTAAGTGCTCAGGAAACGACAACTGAGCTGTTATTGTGGCTGCTGTTGTCATAGAGTGAGCGCTTTCTAAGACCTCAGACTGGAGGACAGGGCTCCCAGGACCTGCGGGCAGCTGCAGGAGCACACGGCTCTCAGAGTGGGTCGACCCGGGCCCCGCGAGCCTCCCCTCCATCCTCCCTGGCCTCCCGCCTGCCGGGCCTACCTCCACGGGGCTTTTTCCTCTGTCCTCTGGCTGGGTCTGGAGGGACCCCAAGGAAGCAAAGATTCAGGAAATGGGCCATCCCAAAGGGGAAAGACAGCTGGGCTGGCCCCTCCGAGCCTGGCTCCCCACACAGGCCCTGGAACCTGGAACATTCCCAGCATGGCCGCTGAGCGCCAGGACTCTTCAGAGTCCAGACTGCTTGTGACCGATTCCTGGCTCTGCCCTTACCAACTGTGTGATCGTGGGCAGGTTGCATTGCCTCTCTGTGCCCCAGTTCCCTGTCTCCAAGACAGTGGGTGGCAGCAGCCCTGCAGCAGAGCTGGTGGTGGAAATTCAGTGCCATGACACCCAAGGCAACCGGTCTGGTCCCCAGTGGTTTCAATGTCCCCGCTCCTGAGGTGGATCGGCTTAGTGAGGATGAGCGGGGCATACCTGAGGCCACAAGGCACATGAGTAATCTTGGGTAAGCCACTTCACCTTTCTGAGCCTCGGTTTCCTCATCTGCACAACAGGCTTAATAACCCCTACCTTGAGCTGCCATGTGGAGTAAAGGAGGTGAACCCAGCATGGGGCTCAGCAAACGAGGCCATTGCTATTACTGCTGCCGCCGCTGCTCTCATCAGCCCTGCCATCCAGAAGGTGCCTGCAGCCCATCTGTGGCTGCCTGGGGTGGGCCCCAGCCTGGCAACATTGAGGACTTCCTCTCCAGGTGGCAAGGAGTGGCTGAGGGATGAGCCTCTCTCGTTCCCTTCTCAGCAAGACTGACACACGACAAACACATCAGAAGAGAGAGGAAGGTTCTGAGACCCGTCGGAGAACTTGGCGTCAAGACCAGGGCAGAGTAGGGGCTGGAAGCAGGTGGCTCCCACAAAGCAGGCCCTGGCCAGGGACAGGATGTGCCTCCTGGAGACCCTGTTACTGCCTGTATTTGGCCACCCCCGCCCCCCCGGGCTCCAGCTGCCCCCCCAGCTCCCCTGCACACATGCCTATGTGTGGGGGCCTGAGCGTCATTGGCTCACCTGGGAATGTGACACCTACTGAATCATCAGGGTCAAAGCTAGTTGACCCAGCAGGTGTGTGACCTTACCTAGCTAGTGACGCAGAGCCAACAAGGCCACCGCAAACACGCCTGGTGAAAGGTCAGTGCAGAATCAATGGTAGCTCCTGTCCCCTGAAGCCACAGGACATTGTACAAAGCCCTTCAGAGTTAGTTCCCCACACCCCTCCTCTGCGACCTCGTTTCTCTGTCAGGCCAAGCCCTCCATTGGCCTCTAGCACCTTGGACGTGACCCTGTCTGACTGCATCTGCCCTCCCCCGCCATCAAATCAGAGGCTCCTGGGGAGAAAAAGCAAATCAGGTTTTCCTGTGTGTCCCCAGCAACTCTCAGCACAAGGCCTGGCATATCAGGGGAGCTCAGAACATGCTCACTGGCAGAAGGTAAGATTGCTTTTCACCATGTGCAAATTGCAAATATGACTGCAAATTCTTTGCAGCAACTTCCGTTAAATGAGGACTGTCTCTCCTGTCGAGTCATGCGACTACAATGCCAATAGGGCAAGGCAGAGGTGACGCTGCACCAGTTCTGAGACTAGCGTCTAGGGGCCTTGCAGCTTCCATTCTCGTGCTGGGGACTCTCCTGCCACTGCGTGAGCTAGCCTGGGCTAGCGTCTTGGAGAGTAACAGGCCTCATAGGGAGCAAGGCCCAGACCTCCCAGCTGAGGTCAGACAGAAGAGCAGGGAAGCCCGAGCCAAATCTCCAACCCAAACAAAGTCGTTTCGTAGCCCTGAGTTTAGGGGATGTTTGTTGTGGTGCAAGACCTAATTGATATACACCATATTCACATTTTACAGGGGAGGAGACTGAGGTTTCAGCAGGCAAAGCACAAGGCCTCATCCGCAGCTAGGGCTGCAGCAGTGAATGAAAAGTGCACATCCAAGGGACAGATGGCCCTGACAGTTTCTGCCAGCACTTTTGGTTGCACCATTAAAAGCATCACTAATAAAGACGTATTGTTGCAGATAAAGCTCATGCCAAGGGTGCTGTCTAATTGCTACTGACATTTTTGCACTGGCTGTTCATTGCTGGTGGCCTGGCCCCACCAGAGAGAGTAGAGGGCCGGCCGGCATCAGCCTCCTTCCCAGGATGGAGCTGCAGGGAGGCTTCTCCCCTGCCAGGGAGGTCAGCTGAGCCTGGACGGTGGTGGAGGGGAGGGCCAGAGGCAGCTCAGAGCCAGCTCAGCTGCCCCTGGGCTCCGCAGCCCCAGCCGCGCCAGGCTCTTGGTGTCTCCGCACACGCCACGCCTCTGCCACTGCCAAGCCTTCCGCCCGGCGCGCCGCGCCCTCTCTCCCTGCCCGACCGTGGCCTGCTCCCTCGCAGGCAGCCCTCAAGGTAATTTCTTTTTTGTCCCTGCTGTGTGTCCCCTGGTTCCAGGTAGAATCCGCCTCCTTCGAGGAAGCCCTCCCTCGCCACTCCCCACGGGCGCCTCTTGGGACTGCCACAGCACACAGGTTCCCTGACGCCTGTTGGCCCCACCGCACTGAGCCCCTCGGGCAGGTCGTGCGCGCAGAGCAGGGGCCGCCGGTGGCAGCCGGGCAGATCCTCGCTGGCAACAAATGAACAGACGGCGGCTGAACACATGGACTCAACCGCTCAGCCTCCCGGGCCTGCAGGCGCAGTGGAAGTCTCCCAGGCAGAGAGGTGGAGACCGACGCCATGAGGGTTGGGTGGGGCCGGGCCTGGGCAGAGAACGGGAGCCACAGAGGAGTCAGCATCCCAGGCGCGGTGCCAGCCATGCCAGCCGGGCATTAGAAGCCAGCCTCACCTGGGAAACCTCCTGGGCGCAGATCTGTGCTTGGGACCATCCCTGTGTGAGCCCCGACGGCAGCGATTTACCTTTCTGTGCTTTGGTTTCCAAACGTAAGATGAAGACAGGGGCAGCTGCTCGGGCAGTGCCCGTGGAGATTCACTGTGGGCTGGTACAGAAAGTGCTTAGACCACGGCTGGCCACGCCAATGTGAGTCATTGTTTCTGAGCATTTGCCATGAGCAGGTGCAGGGCTCACACCTGCCCCATGAGGCAGTGCTATGATACCTGTTTTGTAGATGAGGAAAGTGAGGCACAGAGAGGTAAAGCAACTGGTCCAACGTTGCACAGCTGTTAAGAAGCAGAGCCAGGATTCAAACTCCGTCCTCGCCCCAGAGCCCAAGTGCTCTCCTCAAGGTAGGAGGAGCACTGGTGTCCACTGTTCCTTCAACTTCCCGCTTGGCCCTCAGCACTCTGTGTGACCCTGGCCATGTCACCAACCTCTGAGCCACAGTTCCTCGCCCTCCAGTCATGGCTTTTTGCCCTCTCTGGCTCCCTCGCAGGACCACGGGCACAGCAAGTGAGCGCCAGCCCGGCAGGGCCTCGCCCCGCGCGCGTCCTCCCGGACGCACGGACGCCAGCGCCCCGCCCAGCGCGTGGCCGCGAGGCTAAGGGCGCAGCCGCCGTCCCCGCCGAGCGGAGCGAGCCGAGCCGCTGCGCTGGGGCCGCGGAGGAGCAGCGCGGGCCCCGCCGCCTCCAGCCACAGGGCGAGCCGCCCCGCCCTCGAAGCAGGCCGCCCGCGCCCTCCCACGGGCAGCCCCACCCGGCTCAGGCGCCCGCGGGCGCTCGCCCGTAGGGAGTGGGCAGGACAGCGCGATGCGGGCACCGGGGATTTGCCGCGTCGTCCTTGGCACTGCGCAGTAGGAGGGTGCCGGCCCCGGAGGGCTCTGGGCAGAAATCAGCGCCCGAGGGTGGTCGGAGACATGGGGGCTGAGCTCCTGCCGTGCTCAGGGCGGCGCTGACGGTCACGGGGCTGTGAGCCCCGCTCTGGCCACCGCGCAGGGGTGCGCAGGGGTCTGGAGGAGCTGAGGCCGCCCAGCCGCCCAGCCGCCCAGCCGCCCTCTAATGCCGCCCCACCGCACACACCTGCTCCTCGTGCGCCTGCCGCCCGCTGGGGCGACGCCGTCGTCCGCGGCAGACAGCCTCTCCCTGCGGGCGGCCCGCCTCGCCCAGCCAGAGGCGACGGCCGGCCTCCAGGCAGCCACGCGTCTGAACTTGGTCAGTTGAGATGGCCTCTAATAAAAGTCTGGTTCCTCAGCCATACCGGCCACATTTCAAGTGCTCCAGAGCCCAGGTGGCTGGTGGCTGCCACATTGCACAGCAGAGACCCGGAACGTTCCGGTCCGCGCAGAGTCCTCCTGGGCAGCCCAGCTCTGGAGGATGACTCCTGACCAGTTCAGACCAGTCAAGGGACCCCAGTCCTCGTTGCCAGTGGCGGGTCTGCAGCTCCTCCTGGCCTTCCAGCAACGCCACATCAGGGGAGGGTGGGGACGGGGGAGCTGGACCCCCTGGTACAAAGAGACAGGCGTGGGAGGAGCAGACCCAACACCTTGGCTGCCCCACTTGCCTCTGGCCTCTAAAGGCCATGAAAGGATGCAATGGCTGGAGCTGAGGCAGCCACCTCGAAAGGCTAAGGCCAAAAGCACACAGGGCTGGAAGGAGCCTGGAGCTCCACTCAGCTGTGGAAATAGCTGCCTCTGCAGCTTGCTTTATATGAGACAACCAAATGTCTTTACTATTAAGCCGCTGTAGTTGAGGAATTCTGCCGCCTGCAGCTGAACACTCTCTAACTGATAAACCTCAAAAGAATACCCATGCTCAGCTCTTGGGCCTTTGAGTAAGCTGGTCCTCTTACTGCAATGCCCTGCCGCTCACCTCTGGCTAAAGCCTTTCCATGTTTGGGGACCCAGACCACAGGCACCGTCCATGCAAACCCTTCTCTACACAGCCCCACAGATCTGGAAGTGACCACTCCCTCCTCTGACGCAGACCTGCCCTGTCTCGCAGCCCAGGCGCCAGTGAGGGCAGCATCTACATCTGTCTTCATGGAGCTACACCCCAGGCCCTAGCAACGTTTCTGGGGAGTGCAGTTCACATTTGGCAAGTACGAGAACATACGCTTTATCTTAGCACCTCCGCTGTGCCCTACACAAAATGGGTTTGCACAAAAGCTTGTGGGATGGAGCGAATTTCTCGCAGCTCTCAGAAGTGCAGGAATTCAAGGCAGGCTGCCCAGCCCTACCTTACACCACACACCACACACCCTGCTAGTGAATTAAAGAGTCAGATGGAGAAGCAAGGGGTTAAATTTTTTTTTTCTTTAAAATTCTACGTGGATCAGACTCAGCCTTCTTTCGACAGACACACACTCTACGTGGAGTCCAATGACAGACAAATGGATAAAATGTGGTTTATACATACAGTGGAATATTATTCAGCCTGTAAACAGAAGGAAATGCTGACACATGCTCCAGTGTGGATGAACCTTGAGGACTTTATGCTAAATGAAATGAGCCAATCTCAGAAAGAAAAATCCGTATGACCCCGCTCACACAAGGTACACAGAGTAGTCAGACTCGCAGAGAAAAATGCAGAATGGTGGTTGTCGGGCTGGGGAAGGAGAAGTGGTGAGTTAGTGCTTAATTCAGATGGAAAAGTTGCAACGGTAGACGGCAGTGATGGTTGCACAAAAATGTGAACATATTGATCTCTACACTGAAAAATGGTTAAGATAGTAAATTTTGCATCATGCATAGTTTACACAATTAAAGTTTTTTAAAGTGCTGTATGGAACTGCGATATTATGAAATATGTGTTTGGTCTTTGTCCTCATTTCTTGGCATACAACCCCTAAAATCCTTAGAGTCTCCAAAGTGGTCTTTTTGGATGCTACTGGTTGCCTGGTGGCTGGAAGCCCCTAGGCAGCTTCAGGATGGGGCTAGTCACCAAGAACAAGGCAGGATTGGAGGGTTGGGATTCTCAGCCTCACCCATCAACCTGGCAGGAGTGGGGGTAGGGAAGGAGAAGGGCTGAAGGTTAAATCAATCACCAATGGCCAATGATCATGCCATAAAACCCCCAAAGGACAGGTTTAGCTTCTGGATGGCTGCACACATGGAATTCTGGACAGTGGCACTCTGGGAGGACACGGAAGATCCACATACCTCCCCTCACACCTGCCCTGTGCGTCTCTTCATCTGCTTCCTCTGTAACACCCTTTATATTAAGCCGCAAATGTCAGTGCTTCTCTGGTTTCTGTGAGCTGTTCTGGCAAATTAACCAAACCCAAGGGAGAGTGTGGGATCCCCGATTTATAGCCAGGGGCTCAGAGGCACCTGGGGCTTGCGATGGGCATCGGGAGTGGAGGAGGAGTGTGGTTCTGAGGACTGAGCTGATCTGTGGGATCTGTCCCTATTTCCAGGTAGGCAGTGTCAGAACTGGTGTGGAGGACACCCGGCTGGTGTCCACCACAGAGGTGACTGCTTTCTGCAGTCAAATGCTCTACCGCTGATCTATCCCCTCCCTGACTGCTTGCTGG
The DNA here is from genome assembly GCA_008750895.1 of Mirza zaza. Classification (NCBI taxonomy): domain Eukaryota; kingdom Metazoa; phylum Chordata; class Mammalia; order Primates; family Cheirogaleidae; genus Mirza; species Mirza zaza. Next base: position 58,906 of record VSMD01070089.1, on the reverse strand, counting down.
TGGGAAGAAATTTCCCCACACCTGGTCACAGAAGTCTTCTGTCTTGACCGTTGAGTGAGAGGATAGGAACAGCACTTCAGCTGGGTTCTTTCCTATATCCACAGAGGGACACGCACACGAAAGGTATGTCAAATGACTGTGCGCAGTCGAAACCAGAATGCTACGATGAGCTCGCATGGACCCCACCTGCCTCAGCGTCACAGTCCCTTGGAAGCCCTGTGTCCCTGCCTGGCTTCGTTCTTGCCTCTCCCCCAAGAGAAACTCCCTTGGTTTCTTTTACAGTTCTGCAGAAATATTCTTGAGCAATATATAGTTTAATTTTGCTTGTTTTAACTTCTGCATAAAAGAAAGAATTAAAGCAAACACGGTATTTTTCTGTGACTTCTTTTTCTACCTGAATATTTTTGAGGGTGAGCATTTTTATTATTACCTGTTAAACTTGAATGTCGGCCATATACTCTCAGGTATGGCTCAAATAGTTTACAGTTAAAAATAAATACATCAGGCCAGGCGCGGTGGCGCACGCCTGTAATCCTAGCACTCTAGGACGCCGAGGCGGGCGAATTGCTCAAGGTCAGGAGTTCGAAACCAGCCTGAGCAAGAGCGAGACCCCGTCTCTACTATAAATAGAAAGAAATTAATTGGCCAACTAATATATATAGAAAAAATTAGCCGGGCATGGTGGCACATGCCTGTAGTCCCAGCTACTGGGGAGGCTGAGGCAGGAGGATTGTTTAAGCCCAGGAGATTGAGGTTGCTGTGAGCTAGGCTGACACCACAGCACTCACTCTAGCCTGGGCAACAAAGTGAGACTCTGTCTCAAAAATAAATAAATAAATACATACATCGGATCTATGCTTTTAAGAAAAGAAGAATAAATAAATAAATAATACATAAAATGCTGGATGTAAAGATTGAAGCCTTAGAAATTAAGGCTAAGGCAATCTAGGTGACTGTTTTTATACTCTTCAGATGAGGAAGCTTTTTCCAAACAACACACCAAAGTCAAGAAGTCACAAAAGAATAGATTGACATGTTTAATGACAAAACCATTTAAAACATCCGTGGATTAAAAAACACCCTAAGCAGAATTGGAAAGGCAAAACAAAAACGTGAAAATACAACATAGAAAGGATTAAGGCTGTTCGAAGAGGTCACACAAATCAGACGGAAAAGGATGACACTCCCACAGCAGTCGGGTCCTAACGCAAGTCTGTACCATGGGTTAAGAAGGAGATATACACATATACATAGACACAAAAGAAAAGCTCACTCTTTAACTTAGTAACTCCACTTTTAGGAATTTTGCCTTAAGAAGTAGCCAGAGACATACACTAAAATCCATGCGCAAGACATCCTTCACAATCATAACTGCAATCAGGAAAAAACGGAAGTGACCTAAATTTTAAACAATATGAAGTAGTTTGAACTATCAAAACCATTGAAAGCATGTTCCAAAAAAAATGTGTCCTTAAGTAGGGAAATATTGATACAAGTTTTATTTAAAAGCAAGCGACACACTGATAGACTGCTTATTGGAATAGCGGTACACCCACTTCAGAAAACATTTTGGCAGTTTCTTCTAAAGCCAAGTATATATTTATCACACAACCCCAAAATTCTATGCTTAGATTTGCCCGGGAGAAATGAAAACATGTGACCACACAAACTTGCACCCAAATGTTCACAGTGTCTTTATTCACAACAGCCAAAAACCGAAACAGCCCCAGTGTCGGCCAAGCGGCGCGTGGGTCCCGAGCAGGCGCGTCCACGCCGCCCCAGACGGCGCAGCGCCACAGCGGGCGGGCGGCGGGCGGCGGGCGGGCGGCGGGCGCCCAGCTGGGCCGCAGGCCGCGGGTCGCATGGCCATCTGGGGGAGGCAGCGCCATGGTGACGAGAACAAACCCGTGTCTGTGGGGGCGAGCGTGGGAACGGGGCGACTGCGAATGCGGAAGAGGCAGCTTCCGGGGTGACGAAGTGCTCCGTGTCTTGGCGTGGCCGTGGCCACACAGCTCTCCGCGTTTATTAAACTGGCACTTCACATCGGTAGATTTTGTTTATAAATTCCACTCACAAATCTATAAATTATTAGTCTATAAATCTGTAAGCTGTAAACTAAAAATAAAACCCTAAGGCGCCCACCCGACTGAATGGCTCCCTCCGGCCAAGGCGACCCCAGAGAAACCCTGACGCTGAGCGCGCTGGGAAGGCCGGACCCGCGTCGCCGGACCCGCTAAGGCCATCAGGTTGTGTTCCCTAAGGCCCAGGTCAGCATTCTTTCCTGATAAAAGACCACCAACCCTGAAGTGGCTTCAACAGGCTACAGAGCACGCACAGGGAGGGTTTCATGTCCCGATGTCACCTTTTTGACGTAGAGGGTGGCGGTCGCTGACCGTGGACCCGCCAAGGACAGAAAGCGCACTGCGCAGGCGCAGGGTCCTCGCTGCGGAAATACTCAGGGCTCCTCCGCTAGCTGGCAAGTACGTGTGCGTGGCCACGCTGCTCGGCGTAAAGTCCTGTCCCCCTTGTCCCTCCCCTGAAGCGCGCGTTCCTGGCTTGTGGCCGGAGCCATTTCCAGCCTGAGGGAAAGGCCACTGTGGGCTGCAAAGAGAAGTAAAGCTCTCCTTTTCCAAATTATAAACCTCGTTATTTTTTTTTTCAGTTAACAAAGGCTATAAATTATACCTCAGTTAAGCTGATTTTTTTAAACAGTGTTTTCAAGCATGTTATAAAACAACATAGTTGGTAGGGTGTCAATTTTGTGTGAAAGTAACTACCTAGCTGTGTTGGTCAGGGAAGGCTAAGACAGGCTGTAGTAACAAAACGCCTCAATCCTGATGGCTTAACCAAACCGAGGTTCACTTCCCAATCACGTCCCAGTCTAAAATAAATTGGGGGCCTGTCCAAGGCAGCTTCCTCTACACTGTGACACTGGCGCCCAAGCGGCTCCCATCTTGCAGCGCCACCGTTTCAACAGGTGACTGCCACAGTTGCCACAGCAACCAAGTAGGGTGAGGGAGTGTTCTCTGTTCTTTGTTTTCTAGTATCTTAAGCCACAGGAGAAAGCTCAACGGAATTGCCACAGCAGCATCTTCACAGCAGATGCTATAGTTAAACAGCAATAGCCAGAAGCTAAAAAACCCTTGAAAAGCCCTGAATTTCTGATTAAAGAGAGGACAATTGTTCTTGAAGATGAGAGTCTGCGATCCTCCTCACTTGCCAGCAAATTAGTAAACTTCTCTTTCCTTTTCTTCAAACCACCCGTCCTCATTCTTCGTTCCACCACCACAGGAGAGAAGGGCTGGGAGGAGGTGTGTCCACCGGCTCTCAACTGTCTCCATTGAAATCAGCACAGGTCCTTTCTGCTGACAGTCTGTTGGTCCCCCAACTCCACAGCAAGGGAGGCTAAGAAAGGAAGGGTCCATGGACATTGAGTGAATACTAGTTTTCTCTGCCATAGTGTTCCCTGATAGTCACCAAATGTACCTTTGTTCCCTTTTTCCTACACATAGAACCCATCCCTCCCTTGAGGGAAAACCTGTCCCATGCAGCCATCGCCTCCAGCTCAGGTGCAGGCTCTCCGGGTGGTGGGGCAGTCATTGTGCTGTGACAGCCCTCTTTGTCCACCTGCTGCTCTCCACGTGCTGTGATGGATGACTACAGAATCATTTCTGTCTGGAATCTGTCTAGACATTCCACAACTCATAGCAAGCCTGCGAGCACACCAGGCACACTGTGGGCGTCCCGCCCGGAGGGGAGAAAGGGCCTTCCCTCCGGCACCGGCGCTTCTCTCTGGCTGGGTAGAAAGGAAGAAGGGAACAGAATACGAGACCCTACTTTTTAACAGTTTGTGAAAACAACAGAAGAGGGAACTACAGGGTCATAAAGCTAGAAAAGTGATTCTGCCCACCCTTCCTCTTGAAAGTTCAGAAAGCTCATTTCACGTAAAGATGAGCAACAGACAGCGACTGCGGCTAACCCCACACACAGGTGTGGCAGGAAAAGCAGGCACAGCAAGCGCGGGGTCGGGAGGGCGCTCCAGCGACACTCGCCCCAGATGCACTCACTCACTTAGAAATCAAGAAATAAAAGATACAAAAGAACAACAAATAAAAATTAAAAGACTTCAAAAAAGCTGTGCTACAAACAGAGGAAATAATTAGGAATAAAAGAAAAGCTCTCATTTCAGAATGAAGACGAAACTAGAAGGAACACGAGAGCAAATAAATGTAACAGGGGATGCCTTCAGAGAATTAGACAATAAAATTTTAAAAAGAAGATAAAATGTTGAAAATTTCTGAAAAAAAAAGACATACCTAGGATTGAAAGATAATGACTACACAGATGACAGGCAAATGATCTAACATGAAATAAATAAAACTTTGAAAACATCTTATACCTGAAAAACTGACCCAGAACATCCAACAGAAAATGGCATCCTATGACATGTTCTATAGATGCCATTGAGAATTTGGGAAAAGATTAAGTCACTTACCAGAAAACTTAGATTGTCATCAGACTTACTTATATTGACGCTTCATGCCAGAAGCCAAGGGACTAGTATAAATATCTACAATATATCTGTGAGTAAAGTATGATCCAAGAAAGATATATCTCTAGCCAAATTGATGTTCAAATATAAAGGCCATAAACAAACTATTATCTGCATGCAAAAATTCTGAGAACATTGTTCCCGTGTTCACCTTCTGAGGACCCTATTAGAAAACAAGCTTCAAGCAACCGAAATGGCCAGGGAAGCATGCATGGAAGGGCTGGTGGTGAGCAGCAAACATACAGAACACATAGTCACTCATACAGTTAGGACCAAAAATAGTCGTAAGAAACAAAGCATAGATGATACAGTACAAGTCTCAGCTATTCGGGGAAAATGGGAAGAGTATATGTAAAGCAGAATAGTCTTGCTGATTGACGCAGAGTCATTATCTGGGAGTAAAAGGATATTAATTCAAATCAGATGCTATGGCAGATAAAGGGAAGAGGGGAAGATACGGAGGCTGGACTGCATCTCACAGCCCAGCTCAGAAGCCCCTGGCGCAACTTCTGCCGCATTCTGTTGGCTGAAACAGTTACAGCTCCCAGACTCAAGGGGAGGGATGTGGAGCACAGCTGTCAGTAGGATGAATGACCAAGGATTCATGGCCATGCTTTACAGCTGCCACAAAGGATAAACCATATGTATATTTGTAATGGTTATATATGGGAATGTGGAAAGGGTGGAACAGACAGGGATGGAAGCTAGATTTCTCTGGACATAATGTGTTTTGTAGATTTGACTTTAGAAACATGCAAGTATTGTGTTACATAATTATAGACAAAATTTTTACAAATTTCCTAAACGTTGAAAGCAAAAGGAAAGAAATGAACCTAACTGTGTATCCAGGTTTTGCAACTACATAGAAAGGAACTATTCCAAGGAACTTTGAGATACCATAATCTGACTATACATTTCTAGTGCAATATACCCTAAAGACAAAAATAAATCCAGAAAAAAATCATCTTAAACTGTTTCAATCATTATATTGTTGGTTGTGGTGTTGGCATTGTTTTGATATCATTGTGTGTATCACAGTGAGCTCAAGCAAATGGTTTTCCAACTCTATTAATCCAGTATCACTGAGAACCAGACTTTTGCCTAGAGAAAGGAGATACAGATAAATGATAGAAGTAAAAGCCCTGCAAGTCCTCAATTTGAATCAGAAGTATCAGTATGAATTAATGATTAATGACATAGAAATAATGGGAGCAGTAGCACACTATACACTTCTAGCACCCAGATGATAGTTTCTAAATACCATTTCTCACTAAAAGGACCTAGGACCCCTTAGAGAAATGGCTGACTCCAGGTCTAGAGCAGGAAATGTACAAGGTGAATCCACAATACCTTGCCAAACCAGATAGCAGGTGCATTCTCAAAGACCACTGGGGCCAGATCGAAAGGACTCAGGAGCCGGCAAGTGCGGCTGGGACAATTCGAGCTTCAATAGGGTAATTAGCATGATTGATTAAAACAAATAAACTATCACTGAATTCATGAACCCATAGTTATTTTTTTACTCCCCATTTAACCACCATTGAAAGAACAACTTAACAACAACTTAATTGAAAGAACAACGCTGTGAGGGGCCAGGCGAGCACGCATCCCTGCTGCCCTGCCTGCCTCGGCCGAGGGCAAGCTTCTCTGCAGAAACGTTTCAGCTGATGAACGAAGGAACAATAGAATTAGAATATTATCATTTTGAAACCACTAATTTATTTTAAATTTATTTGTAATCACTAACAAATTAGTGAACCCAGGCACTGAACGTCAGCAGCTGCTAACGCCACAAAGAGCCAACAGATGCCACCTCCTGACACAGGAACAGAGAACTCTGGACCACATGTCCCTGCCAAGAAAAACAGTGTCCAGGCTGAATCTGATCAAGCCCCTAGTCCCAGCTACCAATTTACAGGAAATACAGAGACTGTGGGAAACTCTACAATCTAACAACCCAGTGTCTTCAACAAATACATAGGGAAGAAGACACGAAGGAGCAATCGCTAGATAAAAGATACAGAGGAGCTACATCAGCCAATCAAGATGTGAGGTCTTATTCAGATCCTGATTCAAACCATTCTTTTGTTAATTCTGACATTTATGAGACAATTGGAAATTTGAACAGAGACCGGGTATTTGCTGATATTAAGGAATTTTGTGACATGTGTAAATGCTAAATAATGATATTGTTATTGTTTTTTCAAGTCCTAATCTTTCAGGAAAACACTCAGGAATATTTGTGGATTAAATCATACAGTGTCTGGGATGAACGGGATGAATGTCTAAATAATCTGGGAGGGAAGAGAGAGGGCGGGAACAAGACCTGACCAGGTGGGGGCCTCCTGAAGGTTCATTTTACTGCTATCTCTGCGTTTGTATGTGTCTGAAACTTTCATAATAAAAGGTTTGGATATGTAAATTTTCACACAATAAAAAATGTAAATATAGAAAAAATCCTAGAAGGATATGAATCAAAATGTTAGCCATAAATAACACTGGCAGATGGGATTATAGGTAAGTTTTCTTTCTAAATTGTTTAATATATTCTACAGTATTTAAAAAATCTGAGAAAGATGAGACCAAACTACACACCCTTCTTGCTGGGGAAGGTTTCTCCCAGGCTCTGCAGGTGGACAAGGAAATTGGCACGTCCAGGCCTGGAAGCCGCTTGTCTGCAGAAACCACGGCCCCTACAGGCGAGTGCATTTCCCCCTTGCCCCCCTTCCCTCTTGGGAATCACACCCGAGGACATCGTCTCAAGTCTGAAATGCCAGCAAAGCTGTCTGTGCAAGGATGTCCACATCAGGGCTATTTACTGGAGTGAAAACTTGGGGTCAGAAGCCAAGTCCAGCAACGGGATTGTCTCGCACCGTGTGGCACGTCACGATGACGGAATACTGAGCGGCCGTCAGAAATGGTCATGATTGAACAGAACGCTTCACGCTCAACGCTGTGTGAGCCAAGGATGTGCCTCTATACATCTGATGTGATTCCAGTTTTGCAAATATACATGGAAAATAAATGGAATCCAGTTACCAGCCTCATGAGACACCTCACTAATATTTAAAGTGCCCTGAAGTTCTCGTGGGGGAGATCTGGCCTCCTCAGGACTCCTCCAGAAATTCTCAGGAGGCTCACAGATCCCTTACATCCTGCCCCCAGCGTCCCCCAGCCCTGCTCCAGTGCCACCTGTCTGCCACAGCCTCAAGTCAGCTTGCCCTCGCAGCTCTTCGACTGCCTGCCCTGGGGCTCTGTCTGCACCAGCTCCTTCCCCATCTTTCAACACCCCCGACTCACAGGCTGCTGTGGTTAGGCGCTGCCTCAAACTTGCAGAAGGGTGTCTTCACCACAGGCATCTCCTCCCTGAACACTTCTGGTCCCTTCCTCCCCCACCTCCTTGCCTCCAGTTGCCCTGGACCACCAGACACCTCCAGAAAACTTCCCAGCTTCCTGCATCTGCCCTGGCAAGAGACTTTTCTACAGACCCTCAGAATCCTCTCTCTCGCACACGCTCTCTCTCTCTATATATATATATGTGTGTGTGTGTGTGTGTGTGTGTATATATAATTTTTTTTTTTTGAGACAGAGTCTCTCTCTGTGCCCAGGCTAGAGTGAGTGCCGTGGCGTCAGCCTCGCTCAATCTCCTGGGCTCAGGCGATCCTCCTGCCTCAGCCTCCCGAGTAGCTGGGACTACAGGCATGCGCCACCATGCCCGGCTAATTTTTTAAAATCATTTTGTAGAGATGGAGGTCTCACTCTTGTTCAGGGTGGTCTGAAACTCCTAGGCTCAAGCGATCCTCCCGCCTCGGCCTCCCAGAGTGCTAGGGTTACAGGTGTGAGCCACGGTGCCCAGCCTCAGTGTATTTTCCTAACAAAGCCCATTCTTTCTAAAAGAAGAATTTTGTTCCCGCTTTAAAGTAGCATTTTCCCCTCCCTCCCTGTAGTGGGAATCCACAAATCTCTCCTACTTTTTTTCCCTCTCCTGCGGCCGGCCGCAGTCACCTTGGCATCCAGGCGGGCTCTTGGCTGCCTGTACAGAGACTACATTTCCCAGCCTCCCTGAGACTGAAACATGGCCAGTGGGCTTTGGGCCACATGGCATGGGCCACTTCTGGGGTGTGCCTTGCAGGGAAGGGGGTGTCCTGCCTCTTCCTCTCTGGCACCCTGCCGCCCAGCAGATGGGCTTGGCGCCTGGGGAACCCCTTGGGTCATCTGGATGGAGGCACCAGACACCCTAGGAAGGGCGGGGTGGGTGACAGAAGGAACCACGGCACTGGCACCACGGCGCTGCCCTTGCTGCTGTGCAAGGACAGAGAATGTCGCCTGTCTTGTTCAAAGCATCATTAACTTTTTGAGTTTTGCTTTGGTTTTTGGTTTTTAATAAGTAGCCAAACCTAGATCCTAACCAATAAACTGGCTCTATTAAAACTCGCCTATGGCGCCCAAGGCCAGCGGTTGTCTTATGTCAGGGTCTCCCAGGTGCAGAGCCTGAGGCAAGGATTCCGATGCGAGTGTTCCCTTGAGGAAGCTCTCCTAGCAGAAAGCAATAAAGGAGCCAGGGAAACAGGCTCCTTGCCAAATGCCCCACACAGAGAAGGAACGGAGAAGTGGGCAAGGCTGCAGTTCCCATGCCAGCCACAGCCTGGCCCTGAGGGAGCTCTGCACTGCAAACTACCCCTCCAGGTTTGTCCTCCCCCAAGGCAAGGGCCGGGCTTTCCTGACGCACACTTCTCTGAAGTAGGTCTTGGCTGCAGGGGGAGCACAGAGCAAGCAGGGACTGGTTTGGCAGTCCCAGTAGGGAGGTCTGCAGGCTCTGGGCAAGGCTGGATAGTGCTCCACACACAGGGGACCCAGACTCCTTGTAGCAAAGACCTCTGACTCCCTCACTTGTCAGCCTCCACCCACCTGCCTCCGCCCACCCACCTCCGCCCACCTTCCTCACACCTTGGCCCAACAAAATGAACAACTGAAAGCCCCACAAACTCCCCTGGGAACTTCGACCAAGAATGCAGAACCCCCACCCCACCAGCCTTCATCCCTGGCACGCTCAGGGGCACTCAAACCCTTGCCCTTCATCCCCCGCCTCCCAGAGAGTTCTGGCAGACCTCACGTGACCCGGGATTCGGTTGCCCACTAAAGCCTGCTGGCATTTGCTCTGAGAAGGCAGCCGGTCCCAGCACATGGAGCTGAGAACGTGGAGAATCAGAGAGGTGTAGTGACTTGCCCAACACCACACAGCTAGCATGGAAGGGCTGGGATGGGTGAGAGAGGGGAAGAGCAATGCTATAGAAAAGTCTAAAGCTGTGCAAGAACCTGGGGAAGCAGCCCCCAGACTCTGCAGGGAGCCAGGAGAGCTTATGTGCAGGCAGCAAGATCCCTGCAAGAGCATCGAGTGTCCTTTACTGAGCGTTTCACAGCTGGCTCCTGAACTCCCTGCAGTGACTCTCAGAGGAGATGCTGTTTCATTAGGTTCTCCCACCACACTCTCAGACACTGAGAAGGATTTGGGTGCAAGTAAATCCCGGGAAATTCTCCCAGAGAAGTGGAGACGTGAGACGGAGAAGGGCAGGAGCCAGTATAGGGCATGTTATCCCACGTGACCCCTGGGGGCACTGGCGCTCCATCCAGCTAGTGAGGCCCGGAGGACAGCACCGGACATGCACCTTGGTGTCTCCTGTCACTGCTTGAGGGATGTCCCTGAGGACACTAAGCCTCGAGCTGGCTGACCTCAGTCCCATGCAAGAAGTGTTGCCCAGGAGAAAGGTCCTGGGGGTCGGGCAGCCACACCCAGAAGGGGTGAGGGCTCCCCGGGCAGGGGAGTCACTGTAGCACCCGCTACAGGTAGGTGCCTCTTTCCTGGTAGGGGCAGGAGAGGCCTCATGAAGGCAGAGCCAGTGGAACTGAGTTTTGAGGGATAAATAGGAGTTCACCAGTGCAAAGGAGGGGTTTAGTGAACATGTGTGCCACAGTGGGCGGCTGCCAGCCCCAACCCTTATTATGTGGGGATGGTCCCTGTGTGGAGCCCGGGCGGGCGGTGTCCCATTCCTGCTGCAGAGGCGGCAGGGCCGCCTTCAGCTTGCGGGGAGTGTGCAGCAGGTGTCAGGCCAGGGGCACGGCACAGTGCTGGCCGGATTGCTCTGGACGCCCAGGGCCTGCAGCCCCTGGTCCCAAAGCTCTGCCGTCCACTCTGCAAGCCTTGAGGCTGAGCCAAGAAACCCCCTCTTCCCCTGTGGGGCACAGAGTCCCTTTCTGTTGCTCACAATCAAGAGTTCTGAAGGCCATCCCGCAGGAAGGCCAGAATGAAACGGTGACGGGGAAGCAGAGCAGGAGTGACCTGGCCCTGCCCTCCTGGGAGGCCCCTCCCTGCCCTGGCGTCCCCTAGGCTCTTCCCCCAGGGACACTCCTTGGAAGCCCCCTGGAATGCAGCAGGGCCAAACTGAGCCTGAGGGACATGGTGACTCACCGAAGGTCACCCACAGATAGAGGGGACCAAGTGGGCCCCTATGGAGGGTCTGGGTACCTGGCCAGGCTCTGCCCTGGCTTCAGTCAGGTGCTCCAGGATCCCAAGTGGCAGGTCTGTCCCTGCCTGCCGGAGCAGCGCATGCAATCTTACAGTCCCAGGACAGACACCTCGAGCCACCGAGACCAAGGTTTAAGGGCAAGCCCAGCTTGGCCATGGACATGCATGCGTCCTTGGGGTACACAGGGGAGATGTTGTGATTTAAAGGTGACTATGAGAAGAAGATTGAGCTCAGACCTAGCCCAGAAGGGGGCAGTGGGTGCAAGGACCAAAGGGGCAGTTTCGTTAGCTGTGAGCCTGCTCTGTGCTGGGCCGTTGTGGCCTCTGTGTTCTATGGGGTTGCACTGAGAGCACCCCCAGTCCTACGAGGTCGCTGTTAGGAGCCCCAGTCTGCAGGTGAGGAAACCAAGTCTCAGGGAGGTGCTATAACATCGTCAAGGTCACATAACCTGGGGTGACAGCATCAGGCTCAAGGCTGTCTGACCCAAGAGCTGGGGATGGGGGTGAGGAGATGAGGAGCAGGGCTGTGGCAGCAAAAGACATCTGCCAGGCAGACAGGACGTCACAGACAGAGTGGTCCTGTTGCTACTGTTGCCAATGCCATCAGAGACCAGCCCCCAGCCCTGCCAGCCCGAAGCCCTGCGAGGCTTGCCCAGCCTCGGCCGTGGCCTGCAGGGCCGGGACCTTCCAGCCCGCCTCTCGAGGGCGCCAAGTCCCTGCCCACCTCGGGGGCTCTTAAATCCAAGTTTAAATAATTTAATTACTCAAATTTAATCACTTAATTGTAATTAAGCTTCAATGATTTAGCTAATTAATTTAACTAGCTGTTTCTCCTTAGGGAGTGCTAATGGGAGTGCTAATGGGAGACGGTGGACGTGCTGCTCTGGGCGGCGGTGAGTTTGCGTTCAGTGTCTGATGCCCTCACTGTGTGGGCCCAGGTCCGTCTTTGCCCTGCTATAGCTGCAGTTCTAGAACACTGCCTGGCACATAGTAGGTGCTCAGCTAACACCCACCATGTGCCAAGCTCTGCGGAGAACAGCCCAGACAAGGCCCTGCTTGCCTCCTCTGCCCTGGACATTGTAGGTAATAGGGAGCCTTGGAGGGTTTGGGAGCCAGGGAAGGGAAGAATCTCCTGGGCTGGTGCACGGAGCAACTCTCCCATCCCTGACCAGAGACTGCAGCTGCTGCAGCCTCTCCAGGCCTTCCCAGTCCAAGTCCCCCATAAGGCTGGCCCAGATCAGGAATAGAGCAGCCCACAGCTTCTGCAAGGACAGAGGGGGTGGCTGCAGCTAAACCTGGCTTGGCAGGTGGCTCAGTGGGGTGGGGCAGAGCCTCGGCCAGGGGCAGGGAGTGCAGGCAGGACACCTGGGGTTCTGGGCTGCCCTGGCTCTGGCTTACTCTCTAGTGGCCCCGGGTGGGGCCAGGCCATCACTGAGCCTTCGGAACCTCCAGCAGAACCTGGCTGCCCTCGGTGTGGCAATAAACACACTCTGATAAACACAGTATGGCTGACATATATATAAACCGCCCACCTGGTTTCCAAAAGGATCTGCAACAGCCACAAGAGGCAAAGGAATGAGCATTTAGAGAGAGCCAGAGTTTACACATGGGGCCCTCACGTCACAGGCCTTGGGAAATAGAACAGGGACGAGAAGACGGATCTCGGATCCCTCCAGGAAGCCTATCCGTATGGAATTGAGCTCTCCGTCAGGGGAGGTATGCGAGCAGAGGCTGGCAAGCCCTGGTCGGGGTGTGGCCGGGAGGGGCTGCAGGCTTGGTCAGAGGCCAAGTCCCTGCTGGGAGATGAGGTGACTCTGGCTGGCCCTCCTTGTCCAGCCACAGCCCCTGCCCCCAAGGAAGGCAGGCTGGCGGTGGGGGTCTCAGCCCGCTCCATGCCACTGTAACAGGACACCACAGACTGGGTAATTTAAACACAAGAAATTTATTTCTCCTGGTTCTGGAGGCTGGGAAGTCCAAGATCGAAGCACCACATCTGTCCAGGGCCTTGCTGTGTTAGCCCGTGAGGAGAAGAAAGGGCCGGGGGCGTGGAGTCCCTGGCACAGTGGCCCACTGCTGAAATAACTGCACTCCTTCATCGCCAGGGCAGAGCCCCAGGACCTAGTCACCTCTCATCAGCTCCCCCTCAACACTGGGATCAAGTTTCCAATATGCAGGCTTCGAAGGACATGTTCAAACCACAGCAGAGCTGCTGGCTGACCCCTTCCCCCGGCCTGAGTCCACCAGCAGGTTCAAAGACTGGAGAGGAGGGGCCTGCCACGCTGGCACCCCTGCTGCCAGGTGAAGGGCAGGCCTTGCTGGACCCCACCCTCAGAAGCAGAGCCAGGCAGCCCACCTGGGGAGCCCCAGTGCCAGCGCTCGGTTCGGCTTTGGTGGTGCCTGCGTCTGGCCTTCCCATGTCCGCGGGCAGAGTGCTCGGTCAGCACTGTGGGGGCGGGGGCTCCTGCAGAGCCCTCCCGGACCGCCCCTGGCCAAACCTTGGCACAGTTCTGGCGGGGCCTGTCTCTCTGGGCCCTGCTGCCTGGTTCCTGGGCTCAGCTTTGGGGCTGGGGGACAGCTCTCCTGCAGCTGCCCTGATTCCTCTATTGTTGTCCGACCCCATCTGAGCCAGGCTCTGGGCAAGACAGACCCACCCTGTCCGTGGACGAGAACGCACATAAGCAAACATGGAGGAAGTACAGCAGGGAGGGCTGAAGACACCCGAGCAGGGGAACCCCTCGGGAAGCGCGTTGGCGCAGCGGAAGCACCGCAGGCCCGAGGCCGGCGTGGGCGCGCTGCAGAGCGGGCGCCGAGCCCTCGAGCCCTCGGAGCTCCGACGGCGGCGGGCGCGGGCGGCGGCGCAGGAGGCGGAGACTGAGCTGGATCTCACAAGGGAGGCGCCTGCCCGGCCTCCGGAAGGGACCTGCCAAGCCGCCCTCAGAGGCGGCCTCGGGGCTCCAGGCCGGGCGGCCGCCGCGTTTCAACGCGCCTGAGGAAGAGGCTCCGCGCTGCCACTGAAGCAGAAAGGCCACTTGCCTCTGCCGCCTCTCAGGCCTGCGCCTGGGGGAGGCGCCTGCCAGGGCCCTGCTGCCTGATGACAGTGGGGCACCTGGCCCCAGTGACGGGTCCGGCCCACGCCTGACCCCCGGGGGGGGGCCTGCGCTGAGGTCGCGGGCTGTGCAAACTGTCAAGGCCTGGGACTGGCGCGTGCTTTGCAAATGCCGAAGTGATCCGCACGCGGCTTCGCGGCGCTGGCCGGCGGGAGCGCGGCTGCCCACAGGCGCGAAGGGCACCGGAGGTCGCGACCGCGCCGCTCCACCCTGCTGGGGCGACCTGGCGACCCCGCTTGCGGAAGGTGGCCCTGCAGACACCGGCCGAGCGGCGCGCTCCAGCGACCCTCCCGCCAGGCCCGAGCAGCGCGGGCCGGCGACAGCGGAGCCCGAAACGGCCGCGTCCGCAGCGACACGCAGGGACCGCAGCGCGTCTCACGGCCCCGCCTGGTCCGCAGCACGAAAGCGCTCCGCAGCTGCCCGGCGCCCCGCAGAGCGCAGAGCCCTGGGAGCCCGACCCCAGCCCCGCCGGGCCCTCGGGCGCGCCCCTGCCGCCCCCTGGCGGCCGCGCCCCGGCCGCGCCCCTGAGACTCGGGTCCGGTCCTGCGCGCACCTGCGCCCTCGCACGGGCGCGCGCGCCTACTCACAGGACTGGGGGAGCCTCCCTCCCTCCCTCCTGCATGCTTTAGGGTACACACCCAACAAAGGTTGACTGAGCGCTCCCCATGTGTGGCAGTATTCTGGGCCCCGGGGACACCGCAATGAGATCTGTCCAGATAATGCAAGGTAATTAGCTAGATCGGCGCAGTCGGTCCTGGAAGACCTCCCCGAGGAGGTGGCATGGGAGACCCAGGAGGGTGTGTCCTAGGCAGAGGGTACAGTCGGCACCAAGGCCCTGAGGGAGGGAGACAAAGCTCCTTGAGATTGTTGAGCCCTGTGCCAGGGCAGGCTGAACCAGCAGAGGCCAGCCCCAGATGGGGCTGGAGGACAGGAAGAGTGCTGGATGGAGGGTGGGAGAGGCAGCCTCCTCCTGGGAACACACCCGAATTCTCCCTGGAGGCCCGCGGAGGCCCTGCTCTCCGACATGGGAGCGCTGGCTGACTCCTGGTGGATCTGAGCCTTACTGGCCACAAAGCACTTGACCCACCCCCGTCCTGCCCCAGGACTCTGGGTGGAGCTCTGGGCCAAGGTGCTGGGCTGGTGGGAGCCCTGGGTCCTGACTTGTCCCCACGCAGGGAGCGTGACACTGAGCTATGGTGGACAGTCAACCGAGCTCCCGATCTCAGTGGGACCTGAAACCACACACTCCTGCTCCCAGGAGCGAATTCCCCCCCGCACGCCTCTGATGGAGGGCTTCTGGTCAGCCCACACCTCAAGGTCACAGCGCCAGATTGGACCTTGGCAAGGGGACCTTCATTGAGCTGCCCCCACTCCCCTTAGAGCCTTCTCCAGGGGGATACCACCTGTCCTTGAGGCAGTTTCCCCATCTTACAAGGTGTGTGGCTTTGGGCAAGTTACCTCAACTCTCTGGGCCTGTTCTTTCGGTTGCAAATGGGGAGGGGTCACATAACACCCTCAATGTGGTGGTCACGTCCAGCCCTGGGCTACCTCCCTTCCACGACAGTGGGACAGGTAGCTGCCACCAGGGAACTGGGCCTGTGTGCTCTGATCAGTGTCTAGCACCAGGTCTGGTGCCTATACAGCCACAGAATGTTCCCTGGTCACAGCCCTCTGGGAGCCTCAGTGTCCCCAGATGTAAAAGGACCTGCCCGATGCAGGCCCTGGGGCCAGTGGCACCCGCTGCCCTGAGCACACAGCCCTGGCCCAGAGCCAAGGGGTGCTTCTAGGTGACACGGGCTGGGGCTTGCACCGTCACACAATCTCACACAACCTTTTGTCCCACTTTTTTTTTTTTAAATTAAAACAGCAACCAGGAAACTGCTCCCACCCATCAGGGAAAGGACCCAGGAAGGGCAGTCCTTTCTTCAAAAAAATATATTTTCTTTTTTTGTTTGTTTTTAAACCACAACCAAAGCAAATCCATAGGCCCTGCCGAGCTGGTCCCCAAGGAGGGGAGCCTAGAAGGCCCCCGGTGCCTCTCCAAGCAGAGACCTTGGGCCTGTCCCCTGTCCCCAGCCCAAGCAGAGGGCAAATCTCAGCCTGCTGAGGCCGTGGTGAGGGAAAGTGATCAGCTCCAAATCACGCAAGGAAAACCAGCTACACCCACAAAGCGAAAGAGAAAAAAAACAGAGGATAAATTACAAAAAACAAAGAAAAGTTGAAACAATGCCCCTAGAGTCGGGCAGGACTAGGTGACCCTTAGAGGCTGTTTGCCAGTGTTGGGAGAGGCTGGGTGGCTCACGGCATCTCCCTTGTGGGAGTGTCGGGGGTATTCACGTGGCTCACCCCCCTACTGTGTCCCCTGTGCCAAAGCCGGGTCAGAGGTGTGGCCACCCTGGGCCAAAGTGTGCAAAGTCTATTCAGTTGAAAGCTAAAAAAATGTACAACTTAGGTGGCATCCAGGCTGGGCAAGGCAGCAGCCTGTCCACACAGGCACCGGCTGCTTCTCTGAGAGGGGCAGCAGCATCCAGCAGGAGGCATCCAGGCCCCCTAAGTCCAGGGTCTCAGCAGCTGGAGCCTTGGGGTCCTCGGGGCATCAGGGCAGAGGCACTGGTGAGATCCGAGCCCCCAAAAGTCTGGTTCTTTGGCACTTGGGGCAAACGGCTTGATGCAGAGCCAGGCGGGAGCAGCCCCCTGGATTCCTCCCGGGCACCCAGGGCCAGGATGGCAGTAGCTCGTGGGTGTGGGCAAGCCCTGCCCCGGCAGAGCGGCTGTGGCTCCCAGGACCAGGAAAGGTCCAAGGGCCAGCCCTATGAGTCGTCTCCCAAGATCTCCTTCACGAAGGCAGCAATGTCCGTCTCCTTGGTTTTGTGCAAGGTGAAGAAGGGGTGCTCCTGGGGGCGACAGAAAGCAGCCGCTGTGGGGTGGGGGAGGGAGCGGTGTCCCCTCCCCAGCCAGCCCAAGCCCCCACGTGCTGCTCTTGCCTGGCAAAATCCTACTCATCCTATACTTCCACTCCCAGGAAGCCCTCCGTGACTGAGAGAGACGGCATTCAGGCTCCTCCCTGGCCCTCCTGCAGTCGCCCTCCAGCCACCAACCTCCCTTTTCCCACTGTGCCTGGCCCTGCCCACGCTGGGCCTCCCGCCTGGAATGCCCTCTCCACCTGCCCTCCAGCAGCAGATAGCCCTCGCCCATCCCTCCAGGCCCTCCATCCGGCCTTCCCTATGCCACTCTCGCCACTCCTTCCCATCCCGCCACCGCGCTGCCTGTGCACCCTTGCCAGTGCCTGGTGTGGAGCAGGACGGGACCAGGTTTGTGAGGTCCTAAGCAAGCTAACCACACGCTGGGATGCAGCCCTCGCCCCGAGCGCCACCCAGCCGCGGACCCGAGGGCAAGCGCAGGGCAAGCGCCTTCCCACCGCACTCACCATAAGCTCCAGGTAGCCCATGCGCTCTGCAGGGTTCTTCCTCAGGCTAGGACAGAACAGAGCAGGTGAGGCCAGGCTGGCCTGAGGAAGAGGGCCCGGCCTCTCCAGGCTGGCCAGGCTGCCCCGGATTGGGCAGCAGGGCACGAGTGCTCCCAGGGCTCAGGGAAGATGGGGCAGGGCCTGCCCAGGGGTCTCCCAGGGTGGAGGCAGCAACAATTTCTCTGGCTCTAGGATCTTAGTTTTCTTGTCTCCATGGTGGTCCAGGGACCTTCCGTGATACCAACGCAAACACACTACCAAAACGCAGTCCCTAACCACCGTGTACTGGCACCCTCGACTGGAAGCGGAGACTCCTTAACTGAGTCCTGTGGGCCACTACAACGGGCCAAGCTGACCAGCAACTGTGTCTGCTGAGCTCAACTGTTTTTAGTTTTTCTTATTTTCTACTAAAAGAAACAAAGGCCACAAAATTTCCTCTCAGTATCTCTTTGACCACAAAACACAGATGTTGATATGTTATGTTCTCATTATCTTTCCATAATTTGTAATTTTAATTTTTAAATCCCTTTCGTACCTAAAGAGCTCTTTAGAAGAATTTGCTTTTAATTTCCACACAGCTTTTTCCGTTTTAGTTATTTATTCTTGTTCTACTTAACTATGGCCAAAGAATATAGTCTGTGTGACTTTGCCTTTTTCCTCGTTTCCTGTGTAACCTCAAACATGATTAAGTTTTATAGGGCTCCCATGGGCATTCTTTAAATTGGTACAAAGTTCTAGGCATCAACAAAAGTAAACTTGGCTGTTATGTGTTCAAATCCTCCACATGCCTTTTTTTTAAATCTACGTAATCTGTCCATTTCTGGATAGTATTAAAATTTCTCGGCCGGGCACGGTGGCTCAAGCCTGTAATCCTAGCTCTCTGGGAGGCCGAGGTGGGCGGATCGTTTGAGCTCAGGAGTTCGAGACCAGCCTGAGCAAGAGCGAGACCCCATCTCTACTATAAATAGAAAGAAATTAATTGGCCAACTAATATATATAGAAAAAATTAGCCGGGCATGGTGGCACATGCCTGTAGTCCCAGCTACTTGGGAGGCTGAGGCAGGAGGATCGTTTGAGCCCAGGAGTTTGAGGTTGCTGTGAGCTAGGCTGACGCCACGGCACTCACTCTAGCCTGGGCAACAAAGTGAGACTCTGTCTCAAAAAAAAAAAAAAAAAAAAAATTTCTCACCAAGTCCACAGTTTCGTCAAATTTTCTTCACATTCTGATGCCGTGTTGTTGGAGTTCATTTGCTGAGGGAGAAGGGGACAAGGCCTAGGAGGGGCTGCGGCCTGGCCAGGGCAGGAGGGTGCTGAGTGGGGCTCGGAGGCGCCAGAAACTCACCACTGTGCAGTGAAGTCCACAAACTCAGGAGAGAAACGGTCGGCTGGGAGCTGGGGGGACGGCTCCTCCACCACCTGCTTCAGCTGCTGGAACGGGGTCCCCCAGGACTCGTAAGGGAACCGCAGGACGGCCATCTCGATCTGCAGCGGGGACAGCGGCAGCAGTGGGTGGAGCAGGCCCAGCCATCAGACAGACCCGCATCTGCACCCAGGCGCCGGGGTGAGGGGTCCTGCCCATCCCGGCGCCTAGAGCCAGGCCCAGGGGTCGCGGCTGACCTCCCCGACACAGCACGGCAGCCTGACCCCGAGACCCAGCAGCGCCAGCACTCAGCTGCTCTGCCCCAGCCCAGGCGGGGCTGCGCTGACCACCACCAGGCTTCCTAACAACCTGCATTCAGAAGACTTTACGTAACAAACTAGGCTGCAGCAGATCTGGAAAAGCCTCGGGAGCTGGCAGCCACGGGTGCCTTCCCGCAGGGCAGCAGCTGGCAAAGCAGCTCGATCAGACAAGTCTTCAGGTCACTGTCGTCACTAGCGCCCTCCCAGCTGCTGCCCGGCAGGGACGTGAGGCCGCTGCCATGCGCGTGGCTGTGCGTCACAGAGGCGGCCGGCGGGAAGCAGTTCTCGCCAGGCTGTGAGAGGACGGCCGTGAGGCTGCTTCGCCTCGCCACGGCGCGTCGGGCCTCCTCTGTGGAGCCCAGCGCCACAGCCCCGACCGCCCTGCTCCCATCGCTGTCCCCACGCGGGCCGTCGGCAGACCCGGCTCCGCACCCACCCGAGGCTGCTGCCCGTGCCTGCCTGCAGGGTGTGGAAGTCAGCTGTGGAGAGACTGGCTCACCAGTCTGGGCTGATTTGACTTCTGGATGGAAACAGCAAATCAGGTCAGCCCAGGCCCCTGCCTGGGACAGCAGAGAATTCCGGGGTTCTGGCGCAAGGCCCCCCATTAACAGGCTGTAACCACCATAATGAGCGGAAGAGACCTTAGCTCAAACGCACGCTTCAAGTTGGCAAGGGGCACCCAAACAGAGCATAAATTACTGTGCGAAGGAAGGGCCTTCCCATCAGACTGCAGGCCCTTGCAGCCCGGACACACGCCCCACAGACGGACACACTGGACGCAGGGCGTGGTGTTCACAGGACAGACCCACGGGCTCAGGGTGCTGCTCTTACACCTTCACTGACTGCAACATGCAGGAATGACGACCCCACAGGAGCTGCATGAGAAGGACCAGCTACCAGAGTTTATGACAAGAAAAACAGGAAAGTTCCAAACCCTCAACCTGGTACTCCCTTTTCTGAAGTTTTTTTTATAAAGAGATCAAAAAATGAAAAATAAAAACAGCCTCTGGACACAAAGACGTGCCATACGGTGTTACCTGTCACAGGGACACTTAAGAGCAGCCTAGATGTCCCGCACCAGGGACCAGCCCCACCACAGGGACAGAGCCTTGCCAAGCACGGCCCAGGCCTGTACTGTGTGCAGTAAGTGGGAACGAGTCCAGCACCGCAGACAGCTCCTGGGGGCTGTCCACAAGGGTGGGGAGGCTAAGACCACGGCCCTCCTAGAGGGACATGCCTAACCCTGTTTCGCCAGTCGCTCCCCGGGATGGCCGAGGACTTCAGATGGAAAGAAAAACTCAGAATCAAGTGAAGCATCCCATATCAGGGGACTAGGTAAGCACACAGTGGCAGACGGTTATGGAATCTTTGGAAGGGATGCCTACAAGGGTTTATTATAATTCAGAGAAATATGAACACCATGCAATACTAAGTGAAAATGCCAAAATAAAAAATATGTATTTTTTTTAAAAAGAAGCAACACACAAGTCTACCAGGAGATGCACAGTGTTGGCCTTGGCAATGGACAGAAGAGGTGTGTCGTCACATGGAACTATTATGGTCATGTCTCATTCCCAACTTTGCGTCCTTATTTTTATGCTGGTTTTCCATTACTCTTGTAACTGGTAAGGGAAAACCTAACCTGCACCACAGCAGCCCGTCTGCAAAGGGCCACCACTACTTCTCCCTGTGTGCCCACCAGCCCTCCCATAAGGCAGGCAGAATGCCCTCCCCTTGAACCTGGCTTGCCTTCTGACTGGCTCTGATACCATGAGGCAGAAGCAATGCTATGCCAGTTCCAGGCCTATCACTCAAGAGGAATTCCCTTAGGAAGGAAGCTAGCCACCATGAAAGGCTTTCTAAAACGGAAGCTCCAATGTAAAACACACAAAAAAATTATACTGACACCACCATGCTGTGAGGAAGCCCAATGAGCAGCCCAATGTGAGGAAGTCACATTCAGAAGTCACGGAGAGGAGCCCGCACTTGTATAGCCTTATTGGACCTTCTAGCCCAGGCCAGCTGCCAGGTGCAGCGGAAGAACCACCTGGCTGAACCCAGCCCTGATGGCAGAAATACGAGAAGCAATGAACGAACTGCTGTTGGTTTAGGTCACTAGGTTCCAGGGTGGTATTGCTAGGCAGTATTTGATAACTGAAATGTTCACTTAGTACATACTTGTCCAAGTTCCACCTGAGACAACAGAAGGTCACAGGTCATGGTGGGTCCCCAATAATGATGATGGATGGACAGATGAAAGGAATGCAAGGAGAAAGGGAGGGAGGGAGGAGGAACAGGGGTGTGTGTTATGTGTGAGGTGGTTACAAGGGGGGGGGTCTCTAACAACCAACCAGCCCTGTGTAGACTGTAACTACAGCAAGAACTTGTTCTGTTTACTTTCTAACTCAGGAGTTGGAAAACTCTTATCTGCAGGTATGCTACCTGCCTTCAGGCTTTGAATATTTACCTCCACTTCAAAAAGAAAAAGGGGTTCATTGAAAAATAGCATGTCACCAGTATTAAGGAAAATTGAAGGTATCACCTAATTCCAGCTCTCTGACAAAATTATGGTTTTGATTCTTCCCTAGTCATTGTCTGCAGATACACAGTTAATAAAGTTACAGCCATTACACGTTATGATAACAATGTGTAACAGCAGTGTCAGCAAGGTCCAAAATGCCTATAGACCCCACCCCAATCCTCCGCTCATCTCCCTCTGGCCGTCTCTCCTCTGGTCTGGACCCCAGCCACACGCACCTCCAGCCTTTGCTCCTGCCCTCCCTTTGCTGGGCTGCTCTGCCCTAAGACCCCGCAGGGTGCCCTCCTCGTAGGCCAGTAGGCCTCACACCTCACATCTGGAACAGTGGCCCTTCTTCCTGTCCCCAGAGGCACCCCCACCTGTCTGACTCTTCTCTACTCTAGAGGCATAGTAAAAAAGTTCCTAAAACCCTTGGAATTTCCCGAGTGACAGAAGCGTCTTTTGTTATCCATGAAGGACCCCTTCGGAGATACCAGAGTCCTTGCTAATGAGGGGACTTGGGGTGACTTAGCCTCAGGATAGGGCTGGTCACCAAAATGGCCCAGTGCTCAGAAGGTGGGAACTCAGCCTCATTGGTCAATCCCAGAGGGGCCTGGAGAGGAAGCCCTGTAAGAGTTCTGCTTGAGCTTCGAGAGCGTGCAGGCAGTGGACAGGTGGAGGTGTGCAGTGTGGTGGCCCCAGGGAGGGCACGGGAGCTCCGCCCCTGAGTCCCGTGCATCTCTTCCATTCAGCTGTGCTGGAGTTAGTTACATACTTTATGATAAACCAGTAAACACAAAGTATTTTCCTGAGTTTTGTGAACTGTTCTAGCAAATTATCAGACCTTAGCAGGGGTTGTGGGGACCCTTGGATTACATCCGGTAGGTCAGTAGTGCAGGAGGTCCAGGAATTCTGACCAGCCTACGACACTGGTGGGGGATGGTGGAGGCAGTCTCATGGGACTGAGCCCTGAACCTGTGGGGTCTATGCTAACTCCAGGTAATTAGTGAACAAATTAAACTGAATTGCATCGAGAGGGGAGGGGGGCACAGGCGATATACATAACCTTAACATTTGTACCCCTATAAGGTGCTGAAATAAAAAAAAAAATGGAAAAACTAAATAAATAAATTGAATTGCTGTGGCATCTGGTTGGGTGTCTGGAGAATCCAAAACCGGGTTGTTGGTGTTGGAAACTCCCCGACACCCTTCCCACCACATCTCTTACTGGTCGACTTTGTCTGACTGCCCTATCCCTGCAACACCAAATGGCCAAAGGGACTGGGGGCAGGCAAGAATTCCCCTGGGCAGGGAGGGTGCTGACACCCAGGATGCTACCCGTTAGTCCCTAGGGGTGAGATGGGGAGTGGGGCTGGAGCCCACTCAGGTCGGCCAAGTCAACTGGACTGACTCACATGTGGGTGTGACCACTATGAGGCCATTATCTTCTGTGTGCCCCTGTCTCTTGCACAACTTCCTAGTACTGGCTGGAGGAACACATCCTAGCAGTTTTTCTATCCCTTCAACCCATTCTCCACACAGGCACCAGAGGAGGCTTTCTAAAATAGAAGCTCCAATGTAAAACATGATAAACAAACCTTGACCAACAGACACAGGAAGGGGTGGGGGTCCTGGTGTGCTGTTCTAGAAAGAACAAGAGGTCCTCGGGCCCAACTCACCACCTGTACTTCAGCTGGGCCTGTCCCTACCCCACCCAACCCCAGCCAGGGGGTTTCAGCTTCCAAGGCCCAGGATTGAGAATTCCCACCCACCCACACTACCATGCCCAACACAATGCACCAGGACCCCACAGGCAACACACTCCTTGCTGTGAAAAGTTTTCTGAAAAGATTTTTACCATTTCGCTTTTGAATAATTTGCATACCAGGAGCTCATTTAATTTGGGATTGGCTGTGGCAAACCTGAAGAACTCTGGGAGAAAGTCCAGTGGCTGACTTACTAAAATGTCAAGAACTTACATGACGAGTAACCTAACCATCAGGGAGGGGGTGTCACTTACAGACACTTCCCTGAGAGAGTAATTTGTTTTTCTTTTTAGAGACAGGGCTCTTGGGGTCTTGCTATATTGCCCAGGCTGGAGTGCTATGGCTATCCACAGGCAAGATTATATAAATAGATGATAATTTTGGTTTTTGAGACAATGTCTCACTCTGTCACCTGGGCTAGAGCACAGCGGTGTCATCATAGCTCACTGTAACCTCAAACTCCTGGGCTCAAGGGATCCTCCTGCCTCAGCCTCCTGAGTAGCTGGGACTTCAGGTGCGCACCACCATGCCCGGCTAATTTTTCTAATTTCTATAAAGACAGGGCCTCACTATGTTGCTCAGGCTGGTCTCCAACTCCTGGCCCAAATAATCCTCCTGCCTTGGCCTCCCAAGGGGCTGTGATAATAGTTGTGAGCCACCGTGCCAGGCCAATAAGTGATTTTTGATGGCACATTTTCTTCTCAGATTTTGAAGCCAACACTTCTGTCCAGAACCTAAACTATTTGATGGGCCCACCAAAAGCTCATAGCCCCAGACATGGCTGCTCCACTCAGCCCCACCGACCAGCAAGGGCTGGACCCAGTCCCAGGCAGTACCATGGTGATGCCGAGACTCCAGACGTCGGACTTGACATTGTAGCCCTTCTGGTTCAGCTCTGGATTGATCCTCTCAGGCTGCAAGAGGGACCAGGGTGTGAATGCCCACCCCAAGATGTGGGGCCAGGTGGGGGCCACCTAAGGCTCCCCCGGCCAGCCCTTGCCTCCACATCCCAAAACTGATGCTCGTCTTATCCCACCTGCTGCATGACGGGAGGAAACTGAGGCAGGTGAGGGCCAAGGTCATGTTTCAAAGGCCCAATCCTTGCCTCGTGGCTACCCTTTCAGGGGAGGGCCTGAGGGTCCCCATCTTCATGACAACGGGGCTGGAATGGGGCCTGTCCAGACCTCGAGGCTCCTCCACAGGGGTGGTCCACAAAAGGCACCATCCAAATGGGGCACTGTGGGGTGAGTTAACCACGGGAGAGGCTGTGTGGGCAGCTGGCACAGGCCGCCCCGCTGTGGCAGGAAGCGCCGTTGGGAGAGCCCTGCCTAATGGAGGCTGGGCCAGAGCTGGGCAGTTTCCTCAGGCCCGTCCTCTCCTGAGCCTGGGGCAGTGTGGGGACCGCTCACAGCCATGTAGGGCTTGCAGCCGGCATCCATCGTCTTGGCCACGGAGTCCACCAAATAGCCGCTGATGCCAAAGTCACACATCTTCACGTGGCCTTCCTTGTTGATGAGGACGTTGGAGGGCTTCACGTCTGCGGGCGGAACACGCTTCTCAGCCCGTGCTCGTGTGGTCCGGAATGGAGGTGGCACCGCACCCCCACTCCGTGCTGCCACCCGCATGTACCCCCTCACGCCCTCTGTGCAGGTCGCACCTGAGCCCCAAGGACTGGACAGGAGAACTGGATAGCGAGAGCTGCTGCACCAGCCCACGGCTGCCCAGCTGAGGGCACAGCCAGGACGTGCCCGGCCCTCACCACGGGAGCAGTGCCTGTGCCCACCACCTCGCTCTGGACCCGAGGTCCAGCGAGCGAGCGGCACGTCTGGCTCGCGGGCCCCACAGGCAGGCAGCAGGGCGGTTAAAGTCCGAGAGGTGGAAGCCTCCCAGACTCCTGGCAGGAGGCCAGCCCAGCGAGGAAACTCCTGGGCTGCGTGCGCACACGACACGCAGCAGCCACACACTCTCTATGGGGACAAGTATAAAGGCCGACATGCGCAGAAAAAGGGCTGGAACATTCCATGCCAGCTGCCAACTGCAGTGACCTGGGCAGGGGATGGGGTGGCACACAGTGGTCACGGGGACTCAGCCCAACTCATTTTTTGAAAAGCAGTTTAAGTGCGGACAGCGGACTCAGCAGGGAAGAGCGAACCACAACCACGCACAGCCTGATGAACCCGGCGCCACCAGGCCAGGGGAAAGGCCAACAAGCCCCACCCGCTGCGGGAGCGCCGGCCTAGCGGCTGGTCAGGGCATGAGGGCAGGGACCCGAAAGAACGTTCTGGGCTGGGACGGGGACAGGGGAGGCATCCTGTCTTGGCAGGGAGGTGGTTCCAGCGTTATGACTATAGGATTCGCGGGGTGTACTCGACTCCACACATTTCGTGGTTTGTCCACTATACGTCAAAACAAAACCAGCCAGTCTTTCTCAGGATAGGGCAACCCAGCCCCTGCTCCCAGAACCAGCGAACAGAGGGGAGGTGGCCACGAAAGCGGATAGAACATGGCCTGAACCGCACGAGCATGTCACAACCAATCACCTCCCAGAGCCTCACGTTGCTCATTCTGGAAACCAGAGAGAGATGTGCAACACCCAGCCTGGAGAGGCGCCCCCAGGCTGGCAGGCCCGCCCCACGTGGCGACTGAGGACCCACCTCTGTGGATCACCGACAGCTTGCTGTGCAGGTGCTCCAGGGCCCTCACAATCTGGCGGGGAGAGAGACAGGACTGTTGTTATTCCTGGTCACACCAACCGTGACAGAGCAGCAAGCCCTCTGCTCCCGCCACACATGCCCAGCCCCTCCGCACCCCAGGCTGTGTGCAGACACACCTGGCCTCCTCCCTCCCCTCGCCCTCCCAGCACTAGGCTCTTCCTGGCTAAAACCCCACCCTTTGGCAGCCACCCCTCCCCTCCCTGGAATGCCCCCGCCCCCTCCCTTCCTCTTGCTGTCAGCCTCTGGAAGCTCAGTGGGGAGCCCGAGGCATGTGTATGTTTTACATGTTTCCAGATGCAATCAGGACTGAGACCACTCATATCACTGACTCCACTTCCCTTCTTCTTTTGGCTGCTGGGATCCTCAAGCCCAGTGTTACAGGCCCTTCTCTAGAACCAGTTAAGACTCAAAAAGCAAACACTGTGGGTGTTAATCGTTCCACTGACTTAGCTTGTGCCTCTGTGAGCTGCCCCAGGGCGTGTTTAGTATGAGGCACGCAATAAATACTAAATTTCCCATTAAAAGTGGCCTGAACTAGAGAGTTACACTCTTAAGACCTAGAGCCCTGGATCTGCCAAACCTGTGGGGCTCCAGGAGCCCCAGGCTCTGGGATCTCCTCAGCAAGGAGGCTCTAGTCTGGGGTGAAGGAGGTGGACTCTGAGGAGCAGTCACCCAGGGGCCACACGGGGCCAGCTCTGCCAAGACACCATCACACACAGGCTCTGAGCCTCCCAGGCAGGGCCGGGCCTTCAGCACACACCCGGAACCGCAGCCCTCCCAGGCCTGGCCACTCACAGACACGGCAATCTTCCCCAGGATGTCCTCTGGGATTGTCATGTTTTTATCCAGCACCTTCCGGTAGAACTTGTCCAGAGACGTGTCCATGAGCTCCATGCAGATCCAGACATCTCCCTGTGGGTGGGTCCAGAGCCTGGCCAGGTGCCCCTCCCCCTGGCCACGCAGCCTTCCCAGCGCCAGCCCGCGTGTGCCCACCCACTCAGCCCACCGTCCGTGAGCACCTGCTCCTCTGCCTGTCTGCTTCCCTCCAACCTCCGGCACTGCCACACCGCCAGGGCACGAGCCAGCCTCCCCGGGCTCCGCTGCCTTGGCCACCCCTATCTGACCCCTAATTCTGTGGCATTTCCAGGGAGGAGGGACTAACACAACAGCCTGGCTGTGTTCCTCCATCAGGGGCTTTCAGGATGTGCTGGAGCCAGCTCTGCCCCACGAGCCAGCCCGCTGCCCTGGCAGATGGTCTCCTGCCAGCTGACCCCAGCAGATGGCTCCCTGCTGGTGAAGACCTGCCCCCTCCTCCCCAGCAGACACCTGTGGGTCCTCCTGCTAGGGAGGCGGGATAAGGGGCCTAGAGGTGATGCCACAGGGCCCTGGGCCCCTGTCAACTAGGACGTGGCATGCAGAGGGTGCTCAGTGACCGAGGCTGGGGCAGATGAACCCTGACCTCACCCAGCACAGATGCCCACAGACCACCTGCAGCTCCTTGAGGGGACAAATCCCTAGCACAGCCCGTGGCATCCAGCCTGGGCTCCTGACCCCACCACTCACCCCACCAGCCCTGCCCGCCACCTGCCCGGCTCGGCAGAAGGCAGCTCCATGCTTCCAGCTCTCGATACCCCACCTCCTACCTCAGAGATCCAGAATCCCACCCAGAGTCTCACACACCTCCATGGCCACTCCTGCTCAGAGCCCCCACTGCCCTGGATGGCTGCCAGGGGACAGATGCTCACTCAGGCAGAACCGAGTGCAGCCCTGGCTGAACGCCAGGCCCCGGGCCACGTCATTTAACCCCATCAACTGTAGGAGGCACACACACTCCTGGCCCCGTTTTATACACAAGGAAATCAAGGCCCAGAGCAGGGTGGGAACGGCTGGGACGCAGTACGTCTGGCTGGGCCGGTGCCCCCAGGGCCTTCGCCTCACTCCGCGTGTCCCTGGCACCCGGCACACGGGAGGGCTGAATGCCGGTGGGCTGCCAGCCGACCGATGGGTCGAGGGGGAGCTCCCACCCTCCAGCCCTGCACACGCTCGCTGCCAGGCCGCACCTCTCTGAAGAGAGCCCCATAGAAGGTGACGGTGTAGAAGCAGTCGACCGTGCGCATGTTGATGTCCAGGTCCATGAGCAGCCGCTTCTGCTCCTGCGAGTTCACAGTGGCCCGGATCCGCTGCAGGGAAGGGCTGTGGTTCAGGGGCCACTGTGCCAGCGGGGAGTACTCCTCACGGTGACACGAGGGCCCGGAGCTCAGGAGCCCACAGCCCAGCCTGCCCTGAAAAGCTTGGGCTCACCACCAGACACAGTGAGGGACAGGGCCCCGAGCCAGGAGGTCGACCTGCAGGCTCAGCTCCACACTGCCTCCAGGCAGCCCTCTAGCTGCTTGCTGCCCCAGGTGCCCCCTGGTAGGGCGAGGTGGGGCGGGGCAGGCCCTGCTTACCTTCACAGCCATGATGGTGCCGCTCTGGGCGTGCCTCACCTTCTCCACCACCCCATAGGCTCCCCGACCCAATTCCGAGATGGTTACCAGGTCATCGGCCTCCACCTCAAAGTTCTTGGGGGACAGAAAAGAGAGACGGTCAGTGGCTACCAAGCCAGGAGCAGGTCCTCAGCCCTCATCCAGTAGAGACAGCTAGGGCAGCAGAAAGAGAAGAGGATGAAGTTGGTCAGATCTGGGCTCAAATCTCGTACCAGCCACTCACTGCTATGTGACCCTCGACAAGTCATTAACCTCTCTGAGCCTCACTCTGCCCTCTCTAAAACAGGCAGAGCACTAACACCCAAGGGCTGCTGTGAGGTGTAAACGAGCTGGCCTGTGAAACACCCTTCCGGCACGGCGCTCAAGAGGCGCCCTCTCCCTCCCTGCCAGCTGGTTAGAGGGACTCGTGTTTTTCAACTGCTGTTTACTGAGCACCTATTATATGTTTCAGGTACTGGCGACACATCCAGAAAACAAAGTCTTGCCCTGAGGAGTTTCCGTTGGGAGAGACACAGAAGAGAACTAAGTGACCGGGGCGGCAGTGGCGAGCCTGCCGGGAGGCCCCTGCAGGCCAGGGTCCTGGATGGCTGGGCCCTGCCAGGGCACAGGAGGTGGGTGCGACACGCAGAGCCCAGGCGCCGGCGGGGTCTGGGGGGCCCAGGAGTCTGTGCGGCCAGCACGCCATCCCACAGGGGACGAGGGCAGGGCCCTGCGGGGCCAGCTCATCCCACTGTCAGACGCAGCGGGGGGGGCCCCGCCAGGGCAGGGCTAGCACCTACTCTGTCTCCGATGGTGATGAAGGTCCGGGAGTCCAGGTTCCGGGGGGGTCTGTGGAGGAAGCAGACCCGTGAGCCTCAGCGAGACCCACACCCTCCCCCAGGAGCAGGCGTCCTGGCCGGGGGAGGCTCATCTCATGGGAGGCCAAAGCATCTGCTGGGAGCTGGGCGAGGCCTTGCTGCCAGGTGGCCGTGGGCAGAGGGGGACACTCGGGGGACACAGCAGTCAGCAATATTTGCATGCCCCATGGCCAGCTGGCCAGCCTGGCTCCCAGAGGGCGCAGCGCAGGCCGGCCCACCTTCCTCTCGCCCCTGCCGTCTCCCCCCGACCTGCCATTCAGGAAGCTTCTCCACGCTGCACTGGGGCAGAAGCTGAGGCATACTCACGTGGGGTTGGGTGCAGGAGGCTTGGACATGCAAGATATCCGTAAGTCCTTCTTCCTCTTGGATTTTCCTAAAACGGAGAGAAGGCAGACGCCAGCCTGAGCTGAGGCTGCTCTCATGACAGCGCCCACCATGGCAGACTGGGTCACCTGCAGATGGGGATGGGGTGGTTTGGCAGCCCAGGTCACACTGCCTTGGAGGCAGGGCCAGGTCTGGGTGGCTGAGGTGTTCACCGGGCCCTGGCACTCCTAACACATGCAGAAGTCCTATGCCCTAAGTTTCTGTTATGGGCTGAAATGTGTCTCCCCAAAATTCCTATGTGGACCCATTACCTAAGGGTGTGACCTTACTTGGAGATGGGGTCTTTACAGGAGTGACTGAATTAAAATGAAGTCATTAGGATGAGCTCTAATCCAGTATGACTGGTGTCCTTAGAAAAGAAGAAACTGGGACACAGACACACGCTGAGAGGGAAAAGGAGGTGACGAGACGCGGGGAGAAGACGGCCACCAACACGCCAAGGGGAGGCCCGGGACACACCTTCCCACACGGCCCTCAGAGGGAACTTCCCCGCTGACACCCCCCACCCTGGGCCATGGGCCAGCAGCTCCCCGTGCCGGAGCCCAGCCTGTGGGTGCTGCTGGTCCCTGCCCCAACCTGCCGTGCTGATCTGGCCAGTTGCCTGAGGCAGACAAGTTTTCTCCAGGTCCCAGCTCTGTGGCCCATCGCCTATCTGAGCCTCGATTTCCCCATCTGTCGCTCTGCAGCACAGATGCCCATGTTTGCAGCATTGAGGCCTGGGGGCCCTGGCTGGGTCTCGGGGGGCGATGTACCAGCCTGGCCTGGGGTCTCCACTGACCAGGTCCCAGGCATGCCCTGGCATGGCTCCCTCAGGCCTGCGGGGACCCCTGCGTCCGTGCACGCAAGCCCTACCCTCAGCCTCAGCCTCCCCATCTGTGCAACAGAGGTGCCGACTCCAAAAAGGGCTCTCGTGGGAAGAAAAGTACAGAAAAAATATGAGCAGAGTAAGGCATGAAGCCTGGGGCCCAGGACCGGGTGGACAACTTCCTTCCCTCCTCCATGACCCTGCCTGCTCCAGAGGCCCCCAGTGCCCCATTGCTCAGATTAGGAAACTAAGCCCAAAGAGAAGCAGTCGGGGCCAAGGCCCCACAGTGAGCAGGAAGCAGGGCTGGCACATGAACCCAGCCCCACTGCTCTCACGGCCACCTACTTCTTGGGGCGCACAGGACGGCACCCCCGTCCACGAGGTGAGGGCACTGGGCAGCTGCTCGCTGTGGTCACAGTGCGGGTGACAGCAGCGAGCTCATGGCCCCACAGTGCTCCCACCGCTACCACGCCCGGCCTTGTCACGTAGGCTTGCTCAGCCTCAGCATGGGCCCTGAGGGCAGAGCTGTTTGATCCCTACGGTGCAGATGAGGAAACTGAGGCACCCCACGCCCACAGCCTACACTGTCGGCATCCCCTTGACAGTTCCACCACCAAGGGCACAAGCCTCTGCCATGCCGAGCTGGGAGCTCACCCTTCCGGGCCAGGCTGTGCGAGATGGGGGTGCTTGAGGGCCTGCCTTACAGGGGAGAGCAGGCCGGCCCCCTGCCCCACAACGGACACAGCAGGACAGAGCTAGGCCCGGAGCTGGCCCCTGGGGCCTTGTCTCACTCAACCCTGCCTGCCTACCGGGCACAACTCGGTAGCTCCCTGGGCCCCCGTGTCCCCATCTGTGAAGTGTCCCCCACAGCCCTGCCTGCCTGGCCAACAGGAGTGAGACGTGAGAAGGGGCCCAGCAGGGGCCAGCCGGCACCTGCAGCTGGCACCATCCAGGGCCTCAGGGCCATGGGCAGGGGCGGGGCTCACAGCACATGGAAAGGAGGACACCCAGGCCCTGGGGTGGGGCAGGCCGGGTTCCACCCAAGGCTGCCTCTAGGCCGGCTCTGCTGTGATCTGCTCTCCCTGGAGGCTAATGCCTGGTGCCCATCTCTCTCCTCCCCACGCAACTGGGCAGGCCGGAGTCCTAAGGCAGCCCCTCCCTCAACCCCACCCCTGGGGACAGGCCGGGGGCCCAGTGTCCACACCTTTCAGGCCAACTGAGGGAGTGTGGCCAGGTGCCCGGAACTCAGTACTACGGGGTCAGCATGAATGGGCCTGGGCAGGCAGGCGGGCACACGGAAGGAGCTGCCTTACTTACGGCTGCCCTCTGAAGAAGGCACAGTCACCACCTGACAGGTGGGAAAAGCAGGATCAGAGATGTCAGGGACCTAGCCAGGGGAGGGGCCAGATGGGCCTGAACCCAGGGCCCTGGCCCCCAAGCACACGGGGCTTAGAGAGCAGGTGGTGGCCCTACTGTGGCCCATAAATGGACACCAGGGTTATCACCAGCCTCTCTGCAGGTGTGAAAAAATCCATCCTAAGTAATGACAAATGCAGGTATCTTTTAGTCTTCACTTGGGCCTTTTTGTAACCAGAATATAAAATGTTTTAAGTCTAAAACTGGGCCGGGCGCTGTGGCTCACGCCTGTAATCCCAGCACTCTGGGAGGCTGAGGTGGGCGGATCACTCAAGGTCAGGAGTTCGAAAGCAGACTGAGCAAGAATGAGACCCGTCTCTACTAAAAATACAAAGAAATTAATTGGCCTACTAAAAATATATAGAAAAAATCAGCCAGGCATGGTGGCACATGCCTGTAGTCCCAGCTACTCGGGAGGCTGAGGCAGGAGGATCGCTTGAGCCCAGGCTATTGAGGTTGCTGTGAGCTAGGCTGATGCCATGGCACTCTAGCCGGGGCAACAGAGTGAAACTCTGTCTCAAAAAGAAAAAAAAAAAAAAGAATTGAAACTGAGGAGCCCTGAGGCCTTGCTCTCAGCCCTTGTAGACCTGGCCCTTTCCTTCTGGGGATCGCAGCAGCACCCCCATCTCTGCTCGTGACCCGCCCTCACCTTCCTCTGGCTCTAGCCTCACACCTGTCTCATGCCCTGGGATTTGGGGACATGAAATGATGTTCCTCCCCCAGTCACCAGGCCTCAGTTTCCCCATCTGTCAAGGGCACTTTTGTGGCTGCGCAGGCTGGGGGTGAGGACTGTCCTCCTCTGGGCCTGGGAGCAGGTGGCCTGGCCTCCATACCCACCTGCCTGTCGAGGACTCCAGGCCTGTGTCAGGAGGGACATGAGCTCCGTGGGGCAGCCACACCAGCTGTCAGAGAGGGCGGGAAAGGCCGCCATGGAGACAGGCCGGAAACAGGCCGCAGGCTGCCTGTGCTGTCACTGCCCGCCACAGACGTCAGGGCTCAGGCCAGATGGCCAGGCAGCCCAGGTGCAGCCTGCCCGTCACCACAACAGAGGCTCTCGGGCCGCCGCAGGCAACCTACAGCAAGCCTGCCACCTCGGCTCCCAGTGCCACGGCGAGCCCTCCGGCCTGCTCCAGCCTCACAGCAGCCCCCAGGCAGGGAATGAGGAAACTGAGGCTGGTGAGGAGAGGCACACCTGGACAGGGACAAGGCTCCTGCCAGATGCAATGGCCCAGCACCCGTCTCCTCCCACTCGCCCTCACCACACTTCAGTGAGCCTCTTTCCCACCTCAGGGCCTCTGCACGTGCTGTTCCCTCTGCCTGGGACACTCTTCCCTGCTGGCATCAGCCCTGCCTTTTGCCGGGCCCCTGGTGACCAGCTCTCCCTGCGGCCTGCTGGCTTCTCTTCTGTCCATCTCAAGGGTGGCGGACGTGCAGTCACCACCTCAGAAAGGCAGTGCGCAGTCTCGCTGCCCAGCCAGAGCCCAAGGCCTGGGCTCAGCTGCAACTGCGCTTCCCGGCTGCAGACCCTCAGGCAGGTGCCCCAACCTCTGGGTGTCAGGGCCTCGCCGTGCGATCAGCGGTGCCTGACACTGGGGCCGAGACTGGCCTGGAGCCTGCAGCTCCAGAGATAAGGCCGGGCCCCCGCTCCAGATGACCCCGTCCATCCTCTCCGCAGCTCCACCTGGGAAGGGTTTTCAGGGAGGGCCTGTTGCTCCACGAGGGCTGCAGGAGAGGTGGCGTGTGGAGGTGGACAGCGCGCCTGGGCGGCGGGCGCGAAGGCAGGTCTGTCTGGCTTCCGGCACAAACGCCGCAGACTCAGCCTTGAGGCAGGGCCACCGCGCTGTGCTCAGGGCGATTCCCAACAGACTGGACGCTGCCCCTCAGGGCCCCCCCGGTGGGCAGCCCCTCCGCGGCGCCACGCCTCCCCACGCAGGGAGCCCACGCTCCACCCACTCAGTGCATCACGTGGCTCCCATGAAAGATCGATGCCTGCTCCTAGTTTACTGTCCCCACTCCAACTTTTGGGTATTTCAGGTGCTTCTCCCGGAGAAGTCCGGGACCCATCAGGTAAGGAATGGTGTGCTGCCACCGAGGTCCCTCCGTGGGTTGGCCCCCATGACAGGGGCGGGCCCGTGAGCAACGCCCAGCTCTCCCAGAGCCTCAGGAGAGCAGGGCACTCCGCGTGCCGGGCTGGCGGGCAGGGCGCCCACAGCTCCCCACATGGGGCCATGCCAGGCCACCTGGCTCTGCTGGCAGGCCCACACTGCTGCCTGTGCACAATGACAGGGCACCTCTGCTTAGCAGATTCCATTTCCGCTTTTACTATCATTACTATTCAACAGTCATACAAAGCATGGGGTCAAGGGAAAGATACCTCAAAGGGGTTCTTGGTGACACAAACGCTAGTGCACAGCTCAGGTTCAAGTTCAGCACTGCCCAGTCTCACTGCTCCTCACCCTCAACAGCAGCCCTGAGGGTGGGAGCAATCCATCCCTTCCTTCAGAGGACACTGAGGCTGGGGAGGTCACCCGGGGGCAGGAGGGCAGAGCTGGGTCTGGCAGTCCCTGCAGACTTGCCCAGCGGGGCTCTGACCGAACCACTTAGGGGTCTGCCCCAGACCACCTGGGATGTGGTGGGCTGTGCCAGCAGCAGAAACTGTGGGTTGCCCAGAAGGCCAAGCCAGTTCTCAGACACACAAAAAGACAATGGTGCAGGGGACAGTCTCCAGCCCCATGCCCAAAGCTGACCCGATGGCCTCCTGTGCACGCTTCAGCAGCAGATGGCCCGCCAACACAGCCCTCCTCGCCAGCGGGGCAGCATGCTCCTTGGCTCCCTTCACGTCTCCTGATCACGCCCAAACCAAACCCCTCCACTGACATCCAAGGCCTTTTTCAGCCCTGCCCCAAGGAGCCTGCCAACTCACACCCACAGGCACATGTGAACCTTAGGACAAGCCTCCCAAGCTGGTGGCATCGGCACAGTGACGCAGATGATTAAAGTCAGGGCTGTCGGTACAGCCACACAGGCTGAGCACTGCACAACTCAGGAACAGGGGGGCACATGCACCTAACACAGCAGCAGCAGCACACAGTGCCACGCACCAACTCTGGGCCAGTTCTACACTCGCACTTCCATGCGTTAGCACACTGAATCCTTGTGACAACCCTGCAGTGCAGGTCCTAGTACCTCCCTCCCACGCAGGTGAGGAAACTGAGGCCACACAGCTTGTGGGTGGAACAGACGTGCCTCAACTTTGCCAGCTGGCTCCAGCCTCACCCCCACCATGTGCCAGGGCTGCCGTGTGGACCACGAGGTGGACGCTGGTCTGGGGGTTCTGCAGAAGAGTGAGATAAAGATACCTTGTGTCCATTAAAGCACAATTTGTAAAAATAACAAAAAACAAGAATGATTTTGTTACAGGAGAAAAGAGAGAGATACAATGCCAGGGGCTCTGGGGCCACGGTAATGTTTGATTTCTGTGGGTCTGATTGCACTACCCTGAACTCATTTTGCTTCTATTTTTTAAAATATGAAAGTACATTCTACATGTACATTCCTTTTGGGGTCTGTGGATACATTTACAATTTTTTTTAAAAAGGAGGGACATGGAAGGCCCACCTGCCCAGATGGGGCTTGACCAGGAGGTGTCAGCAGAGCCGGATATAGGCCCAGCCGTGGGCCCGGATGGCAGAGTGCAGTGCCCGGGACAGGGGACTGGCTGGGAGAGGGGCAGCTGGACACAGCCTCCCCAGAGAAGCCACGGCGGCCCCTGCATGCCAGCTCAGCCATGACCCCCAGAGAGGAACCCCCAGGGCAGGGAGAGGGTGGCAGGGAGCTGTGCCTGGGACTAGTGGTGAGGGAGGAAAGCCTGGTGACCCTCTCTGGAGTCGGCTGTGGCCCAGCTTGGTGTCTGTGAGTTACAGAGGGGCCCAGAAAGCTGCTGTTGCCTCTGTCCGGCCCTGTTGGGACTTCACGCCCTTGATGTGAAGCTTTCTGGGGCTTCCAGGGCCACTGCTGGGAGGTGGCATCTACAGAGCTGGCTGGGCAAGCAGGCCTGACTTAAGTGGGCAACACTGGGAGGCCCGGCCAAGGGGGCATGTGGGCCTGGGTGGGCCTTTCTATGTTGTGTGATGGGTGCGGCTCTCTGCCACCGCACAGCGTCCTACACTGCGACCCAGGTTCTTCCTCGGGGCCCTCCTGAAATACTGGCCCCAAAGCCCTGTGTCCAGCCTTCCCCTGCACCCAGCAGCGCCCCTCAGCTTGGCCCTGCCATCCACTGACACCCCTGACTCAGGCCCGAGCCCCAGAACCACAACCCCAGGCCCTCCTCCTGCTCCCTGGGTGGAGCTCCACACGAAAGGGCGAATACCTCGCTCCCCGCAGCCAGCGCCCTGCCTGGCACTGACACGGTTCTACCAGGTGAAGGGCTGGCCTGGGAGGCTGGCCCTGATTCCCTGTCCTATGCTTCTCCTCGTTCATTTGAGTCAGGCTGTGTGTCCAAGCTGGGGGGCGGAGCAGACCTGCAGAGTCAGGCACCCTAGTTCTCAGTTCCCCACTCACCCTCTGCAGGAAGGTCCCAGAGGAAATAGGCAGCCCCCAGGCTCCAGTCTGGGGAGCAGTGGGGCAAGGGGTCCTAATGCCTGGTAAATTCTGGCCAGCATTAAAGGACCCTACAGCCTCATGTAACAGAGCCTACGAGTCCAGGACCCGTTTGTTCACCTACTAACAAACAACAGCCACAACCATAACAATGATAAAATAACAGATGCCATTCCTTTGACAAACACTATCTCCGATCTTTACCACCGCCCTGCAAGGGAGGGGTGTTTATTGCCACTTACAGAAGAGGAGACTGAGGGTCAGAGAGGGCATGTGACTTGCCCAGGTAAGGAAACACTGGAGCCAGGATTCAAACCCAGGCCCATCCCATCAGAGCCCAGGCTCCATCCACTTTTGCCAAGGTGTTCGCTGGCTGGATTCTTTTGGACAGAGGGTAGCCTGCTGGGACCAGTACCCAACACTTAGCAAGTATGGAATGAGAGTGTCTGTATCCAGACAGGCAGGGTCCCCATTCCCACTCGGCAGGTCAGGAAACTGAGGTTTCTCCTCTGAAAGCTAGGACATGCCCAGGGGCCTGAAATCACTTACACAGTGCAGAGAATGACCAGACGCAACTTGTCTGATGTGACTTCAAAAAAAGGGACCGGCCCAGCTACTCAGGAGGCTGAGGCAGGAGGATCGCTTGAGCCCAGGAGTTTGAGGTTGCTGTGAGCTAGGCTGACACCACAGCACTCTAGCCTGGGCAACAGGGTGAGACTATCTCAAAAAAAAAAAAAGAAAGGGGGACTGAGCTGAGATTTGAAGCCAGGCAGGCTGCAGAGCCTGAGCCCTTAACTCCTTAACATCACTGCCTTCCAGGAGCCCGGGCCAGTCCCATCAGGCTGACCTTGCACTGTCTCTGCTCCTCGCCCTCCCCGAGTCCCCAGCTACACATCTGAGCCTGAGGAGTCCCCTGGGCCAAGGACAGTGAACAGCCACTGCCACCTGCTCCTTCTCCGTGAGTAAGAGGAAGCAGAGCCCCTTGCCTAATAGAGGAAGTTCCTAGGTGGGGTGCGGAAGGCCAGGAGAGCCTGCCCAGGGGGTCCCAGCCCAGCCTGAGGTCCAGGAAGGAGCCACCTCCAGTGCCCCAGCTCAGGGCCAGGTGCTGCCTGCGGGGCCAGGGCACGTAGCCCCCTCCCACTCACCAGGCCCACGGGCATTGCCCCTTTAAGCTGCGAGCAGCCGGCTGGCATGCCCAGTGGGTGAGTCAGCGCCCAGTGCCCGCTGACTCACCGCCGGAAGCCTCCGCTGCCCCGGTCCTCTCCCCACACGGGCCAACTGAGAACTTTGCTCCCTTTGGGCCCTGAGCCACGGGTTGGCTGATAGAGAGTTTCCTGTGCGTCATGCCAGGGTGGGGGAAGTCCCTGAGGTGTCACCCTCCAGTCTTTCCGACAGCCGCTGGGGTCAGGGTGGAGGGGAGCAGCCACAACAGGCAGGGCCAGGACACAACAGTGCTTCCTGCGGCCTCAGCGTCCCCACTGGGCAGTCGGGAGCCATCCAACCACTGTCTGAGCTGTGTGAAGATCAGCGTGAGATACCCCCACAGGCGGCACTCCCGGGCAGCAGGGTCAGCGGCCACACTGCGAATGGCAGCGGGATACACGTGGCTTGCAGACCTGGCTCATGCTGGGCACACGTGCCCCTGCCCTGAGCCTCTGGCTGCAGCCAGAGATGCCATGTGGTAGGGAAGGCTGGGGGCCAGCAGGGCTGTGGGCCTGGGGCCTCATGCAGCCACCGAGAATCCCCCAGGCCGGCGGCACACAGGACGGGGCAGGGCACCCACTGCAAGGCAGGAAGCTCAAAGGTAAAGCTCCAGTAAGGTCAAGTGCCAGCCACTCCCTGCTTTGTCCAAATTCCTTTGAGAAGGTAGAGAAGAGCTCAATGCTGGGGGCCCAGCACCCAGGATGGGAGGGCACACGGTGAGGACCCCCACCTGTGCATTCAGTCCAGCTACCACTCCCGTCTGACCTCAGTTTTGCATCTGTCAGTTGTGTCAGACTGCAATGAGTATGCAATGTACCAACTGTAAATGGCTGTGCACACAAGGCCTCAGCGCATCCTCTAGGGTGGCACTAGGTGGAGGGAATGCCACAAGCTCAGCTCAAGCATCCTGCACAGCAGTGGGACACAGGGTAGCACCGGAGAGACCACTTTAGGGGGACACAGTCCTGGCTGGTACCCTGGCTCCATGTGTCACAGCTGTGCGGCCTCACACAAGGCACCTAAATGCCTCTGAACCCCAGTCTCCTCATCTGTAAATGGGGCTATGAAAAATAAATGAGAGTGCATGGCATATGGGAAAAAGCTTGGTAAGTGGGAGGCCTTGGGAATTTTGATGAGGGGCACTGTGGCCCTCCCACCACATCCTTCCCCAGACCCCAAAGAAGCTACAGGGTCCCTGGGTCTTGAGGAGGCCACTCACCCTCCATCCAGCCCACCCAACATCATCTGGGACCTGGATCTACAAGCTGCAAATTCATCTTGGCCCTCTCTGCAGAGAAGCCCAGAGGGGGCAACAGCAGGGCACAAGCCCCAGAGCACCTCACTGTGCTTCCCTACCACATCCATGACCCCCCCCTTCACAAGACTGCAAATCAAGCTTTTATTTTGATGAGGCATTCCCCTGAAATACCTCCAAAACCAGACATTGCTTCCAACCCCTTCCCCAAGCTCTCCAGAGTGGAGAAGTATCCAATTTCCCAGTTCCCAAGCTCCACGAGGTCTGTGCAGTGCAAGTCCCTCCCCAGCCACCTCCCCCAGCGAGTGCCTCCTAAGTTACTCACAGTGGTTGGGCAATGGTCAGGGATCCGGCCTCCCACTTATGTAAGACATAATTTCCCTGCCCACCCGGCTCCAGCCCACAGCCACCAGCCACTGCAGCCACCAGCAGCAGGGCCAGAGAGGACCAATGCCCTTCTCAGGCCCCCACAAGGGCTTCCCTGCCTGCAACCTTCCAGGGAAGGAGGAGCTGATGCTTGATTAGGGGCCTGCTAGATGCCCCTGCTAGCTTTCTCCTGCTCTCTCTGCAGCTGCAGTCCCA
The DNA here is from genome assembly GCA_008750895.1 of Mirza zaza. Taxonomy (NCBI): domain Eukaryota; kingdom Metazoa; phylum Chordata; class Mammalia; order Primates; family Cheirogaleidae; genus Mirza; species Mirza zaza. Next base: position 18,993 of record VSMD01070089.1, on the reverse strand, counting down.
ACAGAGGCAAGATCCTGACCCTGCACTGCAGAGGCCTTTCCAGCAGGAAAAATGGAACAACAGGATATGCAGTGAGTATCTCTTCCTGAGCACCTACTATGTGCCGGGTGCAATGCCGAGCTCTTCACCACTTCGCCCACACTTGCTTAAATTAAAGCTCTTTAGTATTCACTATCTCATGTCACACTCTCGATGTCCACAGAAGTAGGTGTGATTATTCCCATTTTACAGATAAGGAAACTGAGGCGCAGAGACCACAAACATCAAGGGGCTTGCTGGGTGAGGCAGCAGCATGTTCAGAGAGCCAGGGGTAGCCCATTCATTACAGCTATGTCAAGTCTGGAAATCTCTCACACAACCCAGCCTACTGAGACTCTGACACACCAAAAACATCCTTTCCTCTTCCTGAAAAAAAAAAAATCCCCCTTTTGCCCTCCAAGTCTCATCCTCCCCCCTCCACATGACAAATGCCGCTGCCGCCTCTGCCACCTCACAGAAATTTCCAGGAAGGCCAGTAACCTGAGGAAGACAAAGGCAAGCCCCTTGTACAGCCAGCACCCTGCCCTGGCGGCTGGCCCAGACCCCAAGCAGCAGGGACAGGCCTGGGGGCAATCAGCCCTGAAGACACGGAGGCACGAGATGGGGTGAGCTCCCCAAGTGCACAGAGAAGCTCGTAAAACAAGACAAAGAGGAGCCAGCAGAGAGGGGGCTGTGCATTAGAGAAGGGTGGGAAGCCTAGAGACGTTCCCAGGGGGCAAGACTGCAGGATGGGGTGCAGCCCAGCCAGGGAAAGAGCAACGTAGGGCCTACAGGATTGGAGAGAGTTGGGGAGAGGACAGGGAGTTGTGAAGTGGGGTGCAGTTAGGGCACCCGCACGGGGTACAGTAAGGTCCCCAACAGGAGCACCTCTGGGGCCCAGATAGTCAGAGTCATATCCGAGCCTGGATACAGCCCTGGGGCCCAAGACTGGAAGGGTGCAGCCCAAGGACCCAGGTGGGGATGATCATGAATCCCACCTGGCGCCAGCCGAGGGCCGAACACTGCCAGAGTTCCTGTCCAGGCTACAGCCCTAAGACCTAAATGAGGTCAGAGTCAGGTTCTTGACCTGGAGAGGTCCTAGCCTGGGTCAAGCCTGGGAGATCCTGGGCCTGGGTACAGTCCCTAAGGCTGGGATCAGACACGGGACTCGAACAGGAAGAGGTTCTGGGACCGGGAGCTGCTGCCCAGGTCGGAACAGGATGGGGTGGAACCGCACAGAGGTCGGGGTTCGCAGCCCGGACCCGGACTGGGCGCGGGGGTCAGGCCGAGGTTCCGGCCGGGCGCGCCTACCTTTGGACTGGGGCATGCCGGCGGGCTGGCTCGAGGCAGGAGACTCCATGCTGCAGGCAGGTCCGGGGCGGCGGCGGGGACTAATCTAGAGGACGGCGGGCTCCACCGGGGCCGAACGAGCTCATGGCCGCGGGCAGACGCCAGAGCGCGGCGACGGAGCAGAGGCGGCGGGGGCGGCGAGCGAGACGCGCCCGCAGCAGGCGGCGCCGGAGCCAGACTGGGCAGCGCCGCAGGGGCCCCGCCGTACGGCGCCGACGCAGGCCCCGCCCCGCGTGCCGATTGGCCCGCCCGTCTCCAGGGCCCGTCCCCTACCTATCAGACGCCGGGCCGGCCCTGCCTGTCAAGCGCCAGCCTCGCCCAGGATGCGGCCCCGCCCGCGGCCCGGCGGCCCGCCCGCCGCCGCGAAACCAGGCCCGGCCGGCTCCGCCCCCCGGCTGCCGCCGCGCCCGCCCGCGGCCGGCCCGCGCAGGCCCCGCCTCCCGCCAGGCCCGGCGGCCCGCGCCTCGCGGCCCCCGCGGGCGCGCCGTCGGGAGCTGTCCCGCCGCGGGCCCGGGGCCCAGCTGGGCCGGCCGGCCAGTGCCGCGGCGGGACCAAGGCGCGCTCCCGGGTGAGACTGCGTTCGCCTCGGACTCGGCAGCTCCGTAGTGGGTGACCTTGGGCACGTCGGTGACACCCGGAGCCTCGGTTTCCTCCTCTGGTAAAGAGCGGCGATGGCAGCCCTGCTGTGAGGACCGGACAGGGCGTCGGCGGATTCTGCCGTGAACCTGGCGGTGCCTGGGAACAAGTCAGGACAGGTAGCATGCATGGTGGGTTGTTACCACCCCTGTCCTACACAGGGAGAAACTGAGTCTCAGAGGGAGTTAGGTGGCATCCCGCTGCATTTTCCTCCCTCCCACAAGCCCCGAGGTCCCATCCTGTCTCTCTCCTGGGCCTCAGTTCTCACCTGTCTTCTTGGTGCCTCAGTCAGCCCATCTGCACAATGGCGGGATGGCGGATGCTCCTCTGCTCCCACGTGGAGCCCCGGGAGATTTCAGGAACCTCTGACTAGTCTGGCGCTGGGATCAGGTGACCCTGCGTGGAAAGCCAGGGCTAATGAGGACAGGAGGCACCCGGCAAAGGTCAAGGGGTCAGCCCCTGTCCTCCAGGCAGCATGAGTGTGTGCCCTGTCAGGGGCCTCACGTGAGGGAAGCAGATTCCACCACCTGCTAGAAACGCTTGGAGCACGGGGCTGACCTCTGCTTGCTGGCGTGGAAATGGGGCTGATCCCCGCAGGGCCCTGCCCACACGGTGGGGGAAGCCAAGGAGATAAGAGGGGAAGACCTTGTAATTATCATTATTGCCTTCCTGGGTCCTTGCTCCCCCTTTTCAGGCAGTGGGAAAGAAAATCATGAGTTATGGGCTCAGACAGGTATGAGTTCAAATGCCAACTCTGCCACTTACTAGCCGGATGATCTCAGAGAAGTCAGCAAGCAGCTCTGTGCCTCAGTTTACTTACCTACAGTGGGGACAACGAGGCCTCTGTGTTTCATGAGCTTAGGCTTGGAAGTGCCTAGCTGAGGAAATGTGAGTTTGTAAACACCGTGGGCCACCTCCATCCCACCCATACCACCCTGGTGACCTGCACTTATCCATTTGTAAAATGGGTCCCCAGCAGCAGCTGCCTCTCTACCAGAACCACAGGCCTGGTCCCACGGGCATTCTGGGTTCTGGCCCCAGTGGACCACTCTGACCACTCCTGTAGTCCCCCTTACCCACTCTGCTCGCTGGTATGCTCAAGGGCCTTAGTGCTGTCCTTTGACTGTGCCAGCAGTGGTCCTGCCTCAGAGCCTTTGCCTTGCTGCTCCCTCTGCCTAGAACGTCTTTCCCCAGGCCCCTGTCTCCCCACCAAGCCTTCTGGAGCTGGTTCCTTCTCATGCCTCAGACCTCCTCCTAAATGAATTTCCCTCAGAGGCCTTCCCCTTCACAGCCCCCAAACAGCCTTAATTCTGAGCACAGCACTTATGCCACAAGGCCCTTGTTACTGACTGTTTTTAACGCAGTTCTCTGTCCCTCATTCCCTGCTGAATCCTGTCCATCTCATTCCTTGCTGCATTCCCAATGCATAATCCAGAGTCAGGCACACAATAGGTGCCTAATAAATGTTTGAGGAATGAGCAAAAGAAGGAGGAAAGCATGCCTGGGACATAGATGAAGTGACTCCTGTCCCGTGCCAGCCCCCTAGGCAGCCAGATGACTCAGGCCCTCGCATATGAGGAGTTTATGGGTTAGTCAGGGAGCCTGATAAACAGCCCAAGAATCACACACGCCATGCGGCTATTATAAATAGATACATGAGCAAGAGTCTCAGGAGGGTGCTGGACTCCACCTGGGTGGGTCAAGGAAGGCTTCTCAGAGGAGGAGACTTTGAGACTGGGAGCTTTAAGGACCGGTAGCAGCTTGCCAGGCAGAGAAGCAAGAAGAGCATCCTGGGAAAGGAACAGCAGAGACAAAGGGTTCTTCGGGGTGTAAAAAGGGCCACAGGCGAGGGTGAGCCCCACCGGGGAGCTGTCAGATCCTTGTCTCTTGCTGGCTTGTTGGAGCAACTTTTCTAAGCAGTATAGTCTGGCTCAGAAACTCCACGACCACTCGAAAACCAGAAGGGGCATTTGGCATGGGTCACAGGAGGCTGCCTTTTACTCTGAGTCCTAGGAGAAAAGTCCAAATCCCCTTCTCTACAGACACAGGGAAACTGAGGCTCAGGCTGGGAAGGAATGCAGCCAAAGGCAAGATGTGAGCTGAGCTGAGCGGGGCGGGACCTGGGGTGACAGTGCGCTGGAGAGAGGGGCTGATCTAAAGCCAGAATGAGGCAGCCTGTTCATTCAGCCATTCATTCAACAAATACTCATTTGAGCACTTACTGTGTGCCTAGCACTGATGGCCAAACACTGAGCAGACACAGCTCCCTGTCCTTGGGGAAGTGTTGACCTAGCGGGCAAGCCAGACAAGCAAAATGCCCAAGTTAAATTTTGACACATGCTATGGGGAAAAGCAAGAGAGGGGGAGGAATGTGTCTGGAGGTGAGAGCTGTAATATTAAAGAGAAGGCCAGGAACAGCCTCCCTGGAAGGTGTCATGTAAACAGAGACCCAGGGAGGTGAGGGAGTGAGAGGGAGCCGCAGAGATTCCTGGGGGAGGAGCATTCCAGGCAGAGGGAACACCATGAGCGAAGGCCCTGAAGCAGAGAGCCTGTAGGGCAGTAACTGGGGCCAGCGTGGCTGAGTAGTGGGAGGCAAGGGGCCTCTGTTCTCTACGCAGCTCCGGGACATGCTCGACCACACGTCCTTGCAGTCTCAACCCCGTGTCTCCCCTTTACATCTGTGCAAGTCCACACACCCAAAATGCACATGCACACACACGAACCCAAACGGAGTGCATAAATGTGTACATCACGTGGAGTGGCCACACAGGCACACTCACATGCACAGCCACACGCGCAGCTCTGCACAGGTGGGCACCGCGGACTGCTAGCCCACAGCGCCCTCTGGTGACCAGGCCGGGCACGGCGGTGCCGGGCGAGCGCAGGATCCACTACCATCTCTGCTTTGACAGCGGGGGCCACCTCCTCTCTCTGCTTCCTGCCCCCAGCCCTTCACACTGCGGCCAGAGAGAGCCTTCCAAAACAGGACTGGCCACGCCACACCTTGCCACAGCCCCCTAGGCGGGGAACTTCCAACACCCTGGTCCTTGCGGCTGCTTGTGTCTGCTCCGGACATCCCCCAGTCCAGCCGCTCCCAGCCCAAGCTTTCCTCCTGGGACCTTTCTTTGTAAAGGCTGTTCCCTCAGCCAGGAAGCTCCTTCCCTGGCTTCCCACCTCATGTCTTCCCCGCTCCTTCAAGGCGCAGTTCTGACACCAGGATGGGAGTCCCCCTGACACTGCCCCTGCCCAGGGCCTCTGCCTGCTCTCTGTCACAGGTCACACGCTCTGCCAGTGGCTGCGACCCTGTCTGCCTCTCCCTGGGGACTCGGGCTGCGGGCTGGCTCCTCCTGGCCCAGCATCTGGCCAGGCTGGAGGTGGCGCTTGGGAACAGTGAGGATTTCCGCTTGGGAAGCCAGGCAGCAAGTAACAGGTACTTCCTGAGCATCCCTCAGGCAGGACCAGGTTCTGAAGCCATGATATACAGAGCAGGAAACCTTGAGAGAGGCTCAACTGCTGTATGTGTAAGAAATTTTCCTCACTCTTGAGTATCAAAGGATGAATTCACACAAGTGACATGGCTCCACTAGCAAAACAGCAAGTCCCATTTTCACACCTCCTGTGTGGACTCACTGTGATGCAAGCTGCACGGGAACGCTGCCTTTGCTTTAATTACTGCAGGGCCCTGGCACATAGTAGGTGCTCGGCAAACTCCTGGAATGGAGGAAAGCTCACAACACCCCAGCAAGGTGCATATTATTATCTGTATTTAACAGATGAGAAAACCAAGGCTGAGAGAGGAGACTGAATGTGTCCAAGGTTGCTGGTAATGGCAGAGCTTTTGTTTGAATTCCGGTCTGTCAGATGGAGACAGTTTTCCCTGCCTTTTCCTGCCCACACTTCCACTAAAATGGTTTGAACCACCCTGCTGTGCAAAACAAGCTGCTCTTGAGCTCCCTCCACTGCTTTCTGGAAAGATGCCAGCTCTTTGCTTCTAACAGAGTCCTCAGGTCTGGCCTCCCTGATTCCCTGTGTGGTTGCACAATAGCCCTGTGGCTGCCCAGACACTGTCCAGGAGTCCGAAGAGTCTCAGCATGGTGCTTCTCTGCCCCTGGGGTCCTCAGGTGTGACACTTCCTGCCCAAGCATTTATTGGCACCTGTTTCACGCCAGCCCTGGTGACTTGACATGCAGCCAGGTGAAGCTGGTGTGATTAGACCTTCATATTATAGATCAGGAAACTGAGGCCTTGGGCTTCAAGCAGCATGCCAAGCTCCCACTGCCAGGAAGGACAAAGCCTGATTTTTAACCAAGACCATGATCATAGCAGCTTACTGTGCATCAGGGCTTTTCACTAGGAGGCTTGTGCTTGTTATCTAGAACCCAAGACCGGAGGGTTGTTCTTATTACCACATTATAGATGAGAAGTACTGCAAACATGGAGAGATAAAGCACCATGCCCAAGAGATTACACCACCAGGGAGAAGAGAGGCAGAAGCACCTCCGGATGGGGCCGACACCACAACATGGGCACATCCCTGCAACGTACATCTGCCTGCAAAGGGCTGTTTCTAATCTGAGCCAGGAAGTAGTTGAGTGACCTTGAGGCAATGACTTGTCTCAGCCAGACGGTGTGGGCCATCCTGTCAGTGCTTCTGTCCCTTTTCAGCCATCCTAAGCCTAGGCTTACATCCATAGGGTGCTGGGGCTCTCATCCTCTCATGGCAGGCTCTCTCATTCCCAGGAAGTACAGACCATTACCAGTCACTTTTTAAGCTATGCTGAAGTTTGCCTCATAGAAACCCTATGCTCAAACCCACCCATTGATTCAACACATACTTCCTGAGCATCTGCTTTTGCCTGACACTGTGGGAAGCACGGAGGACACAGGGAGGGGCAAGACAGGTCCCTGCCTTCATGGAGCAATGTTCTGGGGGAGCTTGAGAAAGAAGGCAAATACATCATCAGTGAATGTAAACATATAAAATCATTTCAAATAGCAGTAGAGGCTATGAACAAAAATAAAGCAGGGTGATGTCGCAGAGAAGCACGGGTGGTCAGGGAGGCCTTCCTACAGGCGATGCACTCAGACTGGGGTGACAAGAAAGAGCCATGTGAAACTGGGGATGGGACTGGCTTAAAAGAGACTGTGGCACATAGTAGGTGCTCAGAGACAGAAGGTGAGAGGGACTTCTAGTGAACCATGGACTAAACATAGTTTTCTCCCATCCCTCTCAAAACCCCACTAAAATTGATAGTAAAATGAAAAATTTATAAGTCACAAACCCACATAGTGAACAGGCAAGTCAATGACAGGGACAAGAGAAGTCTACAAAACTGTTGAAACTGGAAAATGAATAGTAAGTAACCAACTAGGCAGAGTGGAGGAAGCTGGAACTAAAATATTCAGGAAGAGTGGCCAATCCAAGGCCAGACCACCCACATGACAGACCCCAGAAACACAGCTCAGGAGGCCTCTGAGTCCATCTGGAGGTGGAGGGGTAGGCAGGGAAGGAAACAAAGCAAGCTAGGAGTTTGCAAGCAGAGCGCCTGCGCCTTGCAGCCTCCCAGAGCCAAAGAGCAAAAGGATCTACTTACTGAGTGCCCGGCTTGATGCGAGGACAGAACAGGCAATCATGAACTCCCAGGAAAACAAATAACCTGAAATAGAAAATGTTGTCATAAGGTACTGCAAGTTCAACTGTGAACAACAATACTGTAAACACCAAATACTGATGTATCTAAAAATTGTGATAAAATGCGATTGGGATCTTGCAGGAGGCAAAGTAAAGGGTTTCCTAAGAGAACTATTCCTCATTCATCTTCTATGGCGGGAAGCCATTGGGCACCGTCTACAATTGAAAAGACAGTAAAAAGAAATAGCAGTATGGCATGTGATTGAGAAATAAGGAGGTGGGGGCTCCAGGGGCTGAGGAGGTGACACTAGGATGTCAGCTGTGGGACTTGGTCTGTTCGGGTTGCCCCTGTCACCGGAGCCGGGCCCAGGCCTGCACACTGTAGGTGCTCAGTTCTGCTTGGGGACGGCCAGGACAGGCCCAGGGAGCAGGCGCTGCTGCTGTGTCTCCGTGGCGTTGCTACGAGTCTTGCAGTGCTGTTTGGCATTTAGCACTATGCGCGTGCACTGCTTTAATAGAAACATTCAGTAAATCGTGAGGAAAACTCAAAAGGAAATGTGTCCAGAGCACAGTACAGGCACGGGGGAGGCACGAGTGAAGCAGAGGACGTTCTGAGGTCAGCCCAGGCCAAACATGGCATAGTTTTGGAGAACATTCAACCCTTCGTGGGCTCTCGGCCCACCAGCCCCTCCGCAGACCCGGCCGCCCGCCGCCCAGGCCACCCCCCGCCAGCCAGGCCACGGCCCGCCAGCCCCGCCGACCCGGCCACCCCCCGCCAGCCCGGCCACGGCCCGCCAGCCCGGCCACGCCCCGCCAGCCCCGCCGACCCGGCCACGCCCCGCCGCCGCGCCAGCCTGCCCCGCCGGCCCGGGCGAGCGTCGGGTGGGCCGCAAGGCAGGCTGGGGGCTGCGGGTCCCGCGGCCGGGCGGAGCTGCTCTGCCTGGGAGCCGGCGGGACCGAGCCTGGCCCCGGGCTGTCGGTCAGCGCTCCGGCCGCCGGCACGGGCCGAGGTCCGAGCGGCAGCCGCGCTGGCCAGGCCCGCAGAGGGCCCGCGGACCCGGAGTCAGGCCCGGAGCCCCCGGCGAGCGCCTTTCCACGCGAGCGAAGGCCGCGCCCTCTCCCCGCGCCGCGCCCGCGAGGCACAGCTCCCCGCCGTCCCGCGGGGCGGCCGGGCCTGGCGGGGACGGCCGCCGCGCTCTCGAGCCCAGGGACGAAGGAGACTCGGAGCCTCGGCCTGGTGCCCGAGATTCGGACGCCCGGTGGCGGCAGCCAGGAGCCCCTTGTGCGGGGGGCGGTGGCGCCCTCGTCCTCCTGAGGACAGACTCACGTGCCCCCAGTCTGCAGGTCGCTTTTGCACTTGGGGCCTGCAGAGCCCAGACGGCCTGCGGCGGCGGACGCGCCCTGCACGTGGCGCTGCGAGCAGGGCGCAGCCCGGCTTCCGGGCGACGGCTGGGGGCGGTGGCAGCAGGCGCTGCTGTGGGCGCCCTGTCGCTGCGGACGCGCAGGCCAGGCAAGGCGCAGCCGGGGCCGGGCACGGGCTCCTTAGAGGCCCGTGCCCCAAATGCGGGCTCTCGTGCGGGAGGCGGGATCTCCCCCATCTGCCAGCTGCTCTCTGCCCTGCCCGGGCTGTCAGGAGAGTTTGCCAAAGGTCACGGCTTGGTCTGAGTTTCTTGGTGGAAATGTAGGGAATGCACCTCGTCGTCAGCCATGCTGATTTGTGGACACTGAGATTTCAAAGAATGTGTTCTTTTTCTTTATGCTTTTTCTGTCAGACATTTCTTCAAGAAGTATTATTTTCAGTATATATTAAGTAGATAGTATTTTAATGTTGATATAATCAATATAATGTTAATATGATATTTTAATATAAATAAAATAACATAATTATTTTAACTCTGCCTGCCTCTTACATGCAGGCTTCCTGGATTATCCAAACTGAGATCCTCACTGGACACCACGGCCAGAAGGGACTCGATACCATAGAGTGAAATGAGAGCCCAGACCCAAATGGCGTCAGGGGCTGGGTGTGTGCAGTGGCTTGGGAATGTGGCGGAGCAGCCATATCAACTCTTCCCTGCTTCTAATCCTGCCCCTCTGTTCTACAAGGATTCGCATAAACAGTGGATCTAGGGCTTGGCCCTGAGCTGAGTTCCAAGCCAGCGATGTCTCCACAGGCCCCAGCCCCTCACAGGTTCCAGCAGATTTGTATCGAGAAAGGAATGATGATGAGGGATGGGGAAAGTCACAAAATCCCTGCTTTGCTTATCTCTTGTTGTATCATAAACCACCCTAAACTCAGAGGCATAAAACAGCTGGCACAGCAGGATGGCCTACCTCTGCCTGGTGAGGTCAAGGCTCCTTTACCTGCATGTCTGGCACCTGGGCCGGAGGACTCAGGCTGTGCACCGGGGCACCTCCACCTGGCCTCTGCACATGGCCAGGGCTTCCCCACAGCATGGCAGCAGGCACTAAGCACGAGTGTCCCCACAGCACTGGCAATGCTGTGTGGCACTGCAGCAGGCACCGTCTTGATGCAGTGGAAGCAGTAGCACACTGTGACTTTGGCCTGACCTTGCGGTTGGCGTCACCCACCCAGATTTAAGGGGAAGAGATGTGGCCCCCCCACCTCTTGATAGATGAATGGCAGAATTTGCAGCCATTTTTTTTAAACATCCACACACCTTCTGGAGTTTGTACTGGACAGTGGCCACTCACAGAGCCGTCCACCGTGCTCCCAGCCTGTCAGCGTGTCTCCTAGATTGGGGTTCTGGAGGGGCTTCCTCCTCCAGTGAGGAGGCTGGAGCAAGTCTAGAAGGGACAGACAGGTGTGGGGATGGAGTGTGGGGGCAGGGCCTGAAAAAGATTCAGAGGCCAAAGGGGCTGGTGGGAAAGGGATGGAGACTGAAGGAGGAGGCCAGGGAGTGGGGAGGCATGGAGCCTTCTCTGGATTAGGGGTGTGGAGCCTATCAGTCACAAAGATAAAAGCAGGCAGAGCAACAGGGTGGGAGGACGAGATAGAGCTTGGTGGGGACATGTTGAGAGTTTGATGCCACCTTGCCAGCACCTACCCTGGGCAGCCCTCCCTGGTGTGCCAGGTGGAATCACCACTCCTCTCGGGGCTCCTTCGAACCCTATGCTGCCCTTGAAGTCTGCAGGCCCAGGTTGGATCCGTCTTTGGGTTCCCAGCCTCATTCAGAGCAAGAGTGAGGCACCTCCAGGCTCCCAGCAGGTGGAAGGACAGGGCCCCTTGGCTAGTCTCCCTTGGGGGCCACTACTAGCCTCTGGATCAAGTTTTGGCTCCTCCATTTACTAGTGGGTAGCCTCAGCAAGCTATGGAATTTAAGTGCTCTGAGGTTCAGTTTCCTATCTGTAAAATGGGGGTTTTAATCACACTTACTTTGGAGAATTAGGTTGAGGATGGGACTGTGCTGGCACGTGGCCAGAGCTCAGCGGCTGACCGTTCAGGCAGCCGGGTCCCGAGGCAAGGGCAGGAGGAGGCTCGCTGGCCTGCTGGGGTCTGAAGCTGGATGTGTGGGTTCCCCTGGAGGACAAGCCTCAGCCAGGCCCTTCCTCAAGGGTGTCCAGAATGACACAGAGGAGTACACAGTAGGGGCTGCTGTGGGCACCCCTAGTACAGTGAGGCTGCAGACCCTCCTCTGAGTGGCTCCGATTACTTGAGCGGTGGGACACCACAGGCAGTGACATCAGAGGAGGCTTCCTGGAGGAGGGGAAATTTGCAGTTGTAAATTCAAAAGGTGATAAGCTATAGAGTAAGCAGTCTCCCACCTCTGTCCCCAGCCCCCCGTGGTGCCCCTGTGCAGCCAGTGTCATCAGCTCCTTGTGTGTCCTGACAGAGACCAGTAAATATCCTTTTTCTTTTTCCTATTCACCTGACCTTCCCTTACATCCCGCAGCCCCTTCCGCTTCAGCACTGGGAGAGTGTGGTCATGGAAGGCCGTCCCAAGGGCACTTAGGCAGTGCCCTGGAGGAGGCATTTGGATCGCTCCAGCTTTGGCAATTCCTGCGGACACCTTGTGCAGACATCTACACGTGTTCTGTATCCAAGGAAGATGGCCCTAGGAGGGGATGGTTAGGGCAGAGGGCATGTGCATCTCAACACAACAAATCTCGCCAAAGGGCCCTGCACATGCTGGGCCCCAGTGGAGTGTCTGTGACACCCCGTTTCCCCTGGAGGCTGCTGAGGCAGGAGGGTGGTGCAGGAAGCAGCCCTGTGTGAGACAAAGTACAGAGATGAGGCCACATGAGCTTGAAGGGAGGAAGGAAAGAGGACATCGGGGGTGAAATGGGAATGACAAGACCTACCCGAAGGCGCACATACACCATGCCTAGGTGCCCCCAGAACTGTGTGCCAGGGGGCAGTTCCCACGGAAGGGTCAGAGTCCATGGGTTCGGTTTGGTCCGGCGGTCAGGCACTCAAGCTGAAGAGATAGCATGCCTGGGTCTGAATCCTGCTCAATTTATTGAGTGACTCAGTTGGTCTCATTAAACCTATTTTCTCACCTGTAAAATGGGACAATAACACAATAAGGACTCCTTTGCTAATGTGAGATGATTTGTGCAGAGTCTGGTGCCTGGTTCCCACCAGGTGCTGAAGGGCTGCCGCTTGCCTCTGGCTGTCCCCTACCTGGCCAACCAGCGTGTGAAAGCTGGATGATCGTTGGCTGAATGAGAGTGTGGGCAAGTGACCAAGTCAGTGCAAGAGAAACCTGCAGATGTACCTCAGTGCCACCCCTTCTGGGCTGTGGGACTGTGGGCAGCCATGTGGCCTCTTCAAGGCTCTGTTGTCTCATCTGGCAAATGGGAACCAGAATCTAGACCCAGGTGCCATGGTGCGGCTCTAGGCAAGGGACATGTCAGCACGTACCCAGCATGCTGAGCTGTGGATGTGGGCCAGGAGATGGGGTGGGCTGTGACTTTGTCCCCTGGGCAGGGCAAGGAGGGTAAGGCCACCTCCCAGGCCTCACCGCCCCTCCCAGGAGCAGCCCAGCCAAGCAGCCTAAGCCAGCTGGCTGGTTTTGATAAACGAATGTTATAAACAACAAACTACCCAGAGAGTGTGTCCCGGGGCTGTGATGGAGGCTGTGGCTCCTTCAGGGCAGTCCACTTGCAGGTGACCTGAATGGTGGGTGTGGGGTACCGTGGAGACTCCCTAGGCAGGTGCTCCTGGCTGTTCTGGGCTGGGAGGCAGATTGTCCTGTCCACGATACCAAAATGGAGTCATGGGATAATAGCAGCAATCACAATAATAATAACAGCTCCCACTTAGTGAATGTTAAGATGTCATTTAATGCTCAAAACAACCCTGAGAGGCCAGGCGCGGTGGCTCACGCCTGTAATCCTAGCACTCTGGGAGGCCGAGGCGGGCGGATTGCTCGAGGTCGGGAATTCGAAACCAGCCTGAGCTAGACCTCGTCTCTACTAAAAATAGAAAGAAATTAATTGACCAACTAAAAATATATAGAAAAAATTAGCCGGGCATGGTGGCGCATGCCTGTAGTCCCAGCCACTCGGGAGGCTGAGGCAGCAGGATTGCTTGAGCCCAGGAGATTGAAGTTGCTGTGAGCTAGGCTGACACCACGGCACTCACTCTAGCCTGGGCAACAAAGTGAGACTCTGTTTCAAAAAAGAAAAAAAAAAAGAAAAAAAAACCCTGAGAGAAGATCTTCACAAAAAAAAACTCAGATAAAGGGTTTGTACCCAGAATATACAAAGAACTCCTACAACTCAATAGTAAGAAAACAACCCAATAAAAAATGTGCAAAAGATCTGAACAGACACCTCCCCAAAGAAAATATATGGACAGCAAACGAACCCATGGAAAGAAGCTCAACGCCACTCGTCATCAGGGAAATGCAAATTAAAACCACAGTGAGATTCCACTACACACCTATTAAACTGTCGAAAATTAAAATGACTGACAATTCCAAATTGTCAGATTTGGCAAGGATGTGCAGAAACTGGAATTCTCACACATTGCCGTGGGAATGTGAAATGGTCTGACCACTCAGGAAAAGAGTTTGGCAGTTTCTTATAAACTTAAATACACACCTCCTTAGGACCCAGCCATTTAGCTCCCAAAAGAAATTATAACTACATTCACACACACCAAAAACCCCACCTGTATGCAAATGCTAATAGCAGCTTTATTCATAACATCTAAAACCTGAAAAGAACCCAAATGTCTATGAAGTTGGGAATGGATGAGCAAATTCTGTTATATCCATCAGTGGAATACAACTCAGTGACGAGAGAGGAGTGAGCCATGGACGTCTCAGATGCGTTCTGCTGGATAACAGCAGTGGGGGCGGGGAAGGCTACATTCAACATGGCTCCATCTATAGGACATCCTGGAAAAGGCAAAACTGGAGTGACAACAGAACAGGTCAGTGGTGGTAAGGGACTGGGGATAGGGAGTGGGGATCAGCTGCGAAGGGGCACCAGAGAAATTTGATTGTGAGGGCCATCACACAGTTGTATCCATTTGTCAACAATCATCAAACTAGGCACTTAAATGGATGAATTTTATTGTATGTAAATTAAACCTCATTAAAGATAGAGGAAGAGGAGAGAAGCCCATTCAATGAAGGAAAAACCCTAAGCAGTCAGGCCTTTACTGCCACATTACAGATGAGGAGACTGAGGCTCAGAGGGTGACATGATGGGGCCAAGGTCAGGGAGGAAGCCCAGGTGGAAGAGACGTTTGGCTGCTCCAAGGCCTGTGCGCTCACCCTCCGGACTCTTGCCCTGCACTTGCCGTGTGACTGCAGGCGCTCTCAGTTGCCCATTCTGTACAATAGGTGGAGATGAACAACACCCAAGCTTTCCCAGGCAATGGGCCAGGCAAACTCCCCACCGACATACTGGTGATACTCAGAGGGGCTGCGGGAGCCAAGGTGTGGTGCCTGACCCAACCTGGACTAGGATGGGAGAAAGCCTCTCAGAGTGGGGGATATTTGACCTGGGCTTTAAAGGATGAATAGGAGTTTGCCAACAGGAATATGGAAAAAAGATATTTCAGATAAGAGACGACAACGTCCCATATATCTCCCCAGGCGTGCTACCTCTTGCGGCCTAGAATTCTGCTCCAAGTATGCCATTCCCCAGGGCCAGAGTCTAGCTTGTGATACTCTGACAGGAGAAGACACCCAAAGACCCATGGTGAGGCTGGAGGAGGAGAAAGCAATGAGGTGGGTCTGGGACAGGGGCAGCAGCTGGAGATTCTGAGATTTCAGGGCCTTCAGGGACAGAGGGACATGTGACGGAATGCCCTGAATGCAGGGCAGCAGGGCGGGAGCCTTCTGGTCACCTAATGAATTAGCTCCGCAGCCCCAGAGCAGCTCGGAGAGGTCAGGTAAGCCCCTCTTCTCCGCTCCCCTCCTGGTCCACCCCCCACACGGTGAACAGAGGGTCCTCAAAACCACAGTTAAAAGGGGCATGGGGGACCTAGGGTATCAAACTATTTTATAACTCAGTAGTGGCAGAGGTTACATGACCAGATATGTTTGTTAAAACTTGTAGAACATGACAAAACCTTCAGGGGGATGTATGGTAACCACTACTTTAAATTTTTTTAAATGAAAAATAAATAAATAAATAAAACCCTCAGCTATGATACAGGTACATGGGACTTCACTGAACTATTTTGTCTATTTATATATACGTTTGAAATTTTCAAAAATTAAAAAAAAATCAGGCCCCCCAAACTATTCCATGGCTCCCTCCCAGCTCGGAGGGAAAGCCAAAGTCTCCTCAATCTTCCCCCAGGGCCTCTGGCTTTGTCCTTTCTCCCTGGGATCTCTCCGCCCAGTCTCAAGGCCTCCATGTGTTCTTTAAACATATCCGAGCCTTTGCACCGCCTATTCTCTCGCCTGGACTGCTCCTCCCCACCTCTCCTGACCCGCCCTTCTCCTCCTTCAGGTTTTCCATAAAAAGATCCACAGCAGCTGTGGTCCGTCTGGACCACCCTGTCTGAAACCTCCTCCCCTCCTAGCTGACTCTCCCTCCGGGTGCTTATCTCCATCTGACGCACCAGGGATTTATTTCCTTTTTTGCTTATATCTCACCTTCCAGTAGAACATTAGCTCCTGAAGGGCAGGGAGCTGGGGGTCTGTGTTTTCCTCATAGCTGTCTTCTTAGAACAGTACCTGACACATAACATGTGCTCAATATTTGCTAAGTGAATTAGCAACTGACTGAATAAATGATATCCAAATCCATGACCTGGTGTCCACGTGGCTCCAACAGGCCCCAGCACATATTGGTTCAGCAACCCCTCCCCAAGGTCTCCTCCACAACCAGCGCTGGGGGCCACAGACAGAGCAAATGCACTCGAATGTTAATTGTTCACTTTACTCTTTTATTTATCCTAGTTCCCGAAAGGATATCTGCAAGGTTTAAAAACCCCAACAAGCTAAAGACATTTAAAAGCAGAGGATGGCGTGGTATCTCATGCCTGTACATCCCAGTACTTTGGGAGGCTGAAGCAGGAGGATCACTTGAGGCCAAGAGTTCAAAACCTGCCTGGGCAATGTAGCCAGACTCTGTCTCTACAGAAAATAATTAGCTGGGCATGGTAGCACACGCCTATAGTCCCAGCTACTCAGGAGGCTGAGGCAGGAGGATCACTTGAGCTCAAGAGTTCAAGGTTGCAGTGAGCTATGATTAAACCACTACACTCCAGTCTGGGTGACAGAGCAAGAGCCTGTCTCAAAAAACATAACATACACACAAGCAAGGGAGAAAGAAAGGACGATCCTGGCTCTTATCTGGGCCTGGCGTGTGCTGGTGCTGCCAGGGAATTATCAGAGAGGAAGCTCCCCTGGACCCAGGCTGGCTGGGGGACAGACACTAACTAAATAAGTGTGACTGCAGACATGAGGGCTTCCCAGAGGAAGTGATGTTTGAGCAATAGTGTGTGCAGAGGCCCAGAGGTGGGAAATGGCATGGCCTGTTCATGAAATTTCCAGGGACATGTTCTGGCCTCTGTGCTTTGGAGATAGAGAAGTCACCTGAGATACACACAAAGTCACGTCTTGCTTGCTCAGGATTATAGCCAGCCATGACTCAGCTGAGGTCAAGGCTCTCTTTGACCCCAGAATCCCTTTCTGTCTCCTTGTATGTGATGACTCACTCGCCAGCCTTGTTTTGTTCACAAATACAAGACACACTTGTTAAAAAGGATAATAATCTGGTAGGAGAGGATATTCGCGGCAGATATATCTGACAGAGGACTCATAACCAAACAAAAAGAATTCTAATACGAAGCAAAAAATTAATGGGCACAAAAAGAGGCAGGAGTGTTCCCAAAAATGAATATCCAAGTGGCCAAGGAGCATATAAAAAGATGCTCAATGTCACCAGTCATCAGGCCAACGCCAATTAAAGCCACAGTGAGACACCACTCGCGTTCATCAGAATGGCTGAACTTAAAAGGGCTGAACAGTGAACTATACTCTCAAAATTATAGGCAGGAGTGTAAGACGGCACCACTTTGGGAAAAGGTCTGGGAAGTTTCTCACAAAACTAAACACACGCAGACTACAAGATGCAGCAGTCCATCCCTGGTAGCTACCCAGCAGGAATGCCACAGCGCAGACACTGAAAGACACATCCAGGAATGCCCGCAGCAGACTTATTCATAGTAGTCCCAAACCAAAGACAGCCCAAATGCCCATCAACAGGTGAATGGACAAATAAATTATGATACATGTACACAATGGAATGAATTAGTGATGAAAAAGATACAAGCAATAGACAGCATGGAGCAAAAGAAATAACACCAAAAAGCACATACTGCTTGATAGCATTTATACAACTTTCCAGAAAAACCCAGTCAGTCAATATGCTACAAGTCAGGGACAGTGGTTGCCCCAAAGCGTGGGGCCCTGGTGGGAAGAGGTCCCTAAGGTCTTGTATCTCGATTTGCTTGGTGGTCAAATGGGTGTGAATAGCAAGTTTACACCCTAATTAACAGAAAGTTAAAAGTAACCTGTAGTCATGTGCGCAGCTATGGGCACGGGGGGGGGGGGGGGGGGGGGGGGGGGGGGGGGGCAGCTTCAGGTGATCAAGAGGGAAGAGTTTGGATAGGAGGTTGAGCTTTGTGGGGGGAGTGAGGAGGGACTTAGTTAAGTCTCCTTTCAAAGAAGTTTGGACCCCAAGAATCCTGTGTGTTCCCAGCAAGTCCCTGCCCGTTTCTGGGACTCAGCCTCCCCATCTGTGGAATGGGTCCAGGGATCTCCAAGGTCTCTTCCCGCACTTCTGCCTCTCTTAGGGAAAGGTGGCAGTTCAACCCTCTCCCAAACAAGTGTCAGGATAACTCCTCCTTGGCAGCCGCAGTGCCCACGGGAGGGCCCAGTGCACACGGGAGGGGAGCAGTGTACACGGGAGGGGAGCAGTGTACACGGGAGGGGAGCAGTGCACACGGGAGGGCCCAGTGCACACGGGAGGGGAGCAGTGTACACGGGAGGGGACCAGTGCACACGGGAGGGCCCAGTGCACACGGGAGGGGAGCAGTGTACACGGGAGGGGACCAGTGCACACGGGAGGGCC